>BJBW01000917.1:0-11164 GCA_004320125.1 Scolopax mira
AGAGGAAATGGTCTGGAGTTGGGGCAGGGGAGGTTTAGATTAGATATGAGGAAGAATGACTTTCCTGAGAGGGTGGTCAGGCCCTGGAACAGCCTGCCCAGGGAGGTGGTGGAGTCACCATCCCTGGAGGGATTTAAGAAACGTGTAGACGTGGCACTTCAGGGCCTGAGATTGAAGGTTTTTGGGTTTTTTTGTGTGTGTATGGTTGGACTCAGTCATCTCAGAGATCCTTTCCAGCCACGATGATTCTGTGATTCTGAGCCCATGCTGCAAAGGATGCCAGGCACGGTGTCAGCCTGGCTCAGCCTGCCCTCCTGAAGGGATGCATTTTGCATAGTTTGGAGCAAGGCAAGCGTGGGATGAGCCCGTATCTTGTCCTGGCAAAGCTTCTCTGCAGCAAAAGCGGGGCAGAGTGCCTTCCCTCTGCACACCAAACGCCGTGCCTCCCCGACAGGGCAGACAAAGAACAGCACTTGTAGGAAAAGCTGAATCTTGTAAGAGCCAAATCATTTCCTGAGCGTTTTGGAAGGAAAGTGGTGTCACTGTGTGTGTGGCCTGCAGTACCTGTGGGCCAATGCGCACCCTTTTCCCTTGCAAGGGATGCCGGAGGGGCTGCGAGATGAAATGTTGTGAGAAAAACTGACTCTGGGGTGACATTTCTATTTTTGCCCTCTTCCTGAGGGCTCGATGCCCCACGTGCAGTTTGCAAGTCAAAGCGTGGCCAGGGGCTTCCCCGCTGCAGGTGCTGTGGCTGTGCTGTGAGCCAGGCATGGCCCCGGGTGGCATCACCTGCTCCCTGCCCACCCAAACCCACCCTCACACTGGGCTACGAGATGCCCTAAAACCCCAGAGAGGCTTCCAGCTTTTAATGTAGATAACACCTATGCTGTCTCTGCGGTGCTAAACCCCTCCTCCTGCTTTTTTTTGGGCCGCATCCCATTGGTGGGAGAGGGGGATGCTCAGGAGCAAGGGGTTTCACCCCCAGCAAGGACAAGGACCGGTGGTTGGCAAGGTGGGGAGCCAAGCAGGGCTGTTCAGCAGAGGGCGATGCCACCCCAGGTTTGGAGGGGCTGGAAAAGCAGCGCTGATGCGGGCTGGGGAGGGGGGGGCGGAACCTGCTCCTTTCCACAGCCCAAGCTCCCCTGGGCAGCCTTTGGCAAAGGGCTTCATACCTGTGATGAAGTAGCTGAGCTCAGCGTTCAGCCCAATGTCAGCATCCGTGCAGTTGAGCCGGACCACTTTGAAATCCCGGGCCACGTCTTCGGGCAGCGACACGTTGTAGACGGCTGGGAAGAAGGTGGGGGTCTCGTCGTTCACATCCAGAACTGAAAGGGGGAGCAAAGCTGAGCATCACCCTGCCCCAGGGCTGGCCCCCCCTCCTGCAGATGCCAGGCTGACGTCTGCCAGGCTGCCCAAAACCACCCCGAGCATCCCAGGGAATGTTCCCCCCCCACTCGCTGGCTGGGTGGTGGGGGTGCCCTCAGACCAGCTGTAAGGACTGGTCCCCGTGGCTGCAGGCTGTATTTGGTTGCCTTTGGCACACACAGATCCCTTCCCCTCACTCCCAAAGAAATCTCACATAACTAATTAAATTCATTCTTTGCAACAAACTCATTTCCATCCCCATTCAGAGGAAAATTTGGGGCTTAAATATAAGCTCAGCATTTCCTGGTGTATAGAAGGGGGATCCGGAGTTACAGGACTGGAAGCTTTTTCCAAACCCAGTTTATTTCCAGATGATACGTATCCTCAGAACACCAGGCTTGTGTGAAGCCCGTAAATACAAATGCACCAAATTAAAGACAGGCCACATAATAAGGGTCCAGCTCTGAAACTGGGACTGTGTGGGCTGCCCAGACAGGGAGCTGATGCCAATCACGTGCTGAAGCAAGAAAAAGAAACACTGGGGGGATGTGGAGGAATAACAACACAGAATTTGGGGGCCCTGCCCAAAACACCATGTTTTCCCCATCTCTGCACGATGCTGAGACCACATTGGGCAAGATGTGAAGCCCACAGAAACGGCAGCGCGATGGGCTGCCTTCCTTATCTGCTGTGGTATGCAAGAGCAGATGAAACGGGTCAGATCATATGTCCATCTGACTCCTCAGTGTGTCTCCTGTATGAACCACATCTCCTCTGGGGAGGTGTCCTCGTTGCCCATCTCTTTGGGATCAGAGGGGGCTCCGTGGCTGGACAGGGCTTGGAAGGGGTTTCGGCGCACCCACCTTTGACAGTCAAGGTGCTGGTGGAGCTCTTGGAGGGCACGCCAGCATCACTGGCCACCACCCTCAGGTAGTACTCAGCAATCCTCTCCCTGTCCAGCTCGATGGTGGAGGTGATAAGCCCGTTGGTGCTGTTGATGAGGAAATCCATGCGGGGCATCCCCACCTGCATGCGGTACGTCACCTGCCCGTTGGGACCCTCATCCAGGTCGATGGCCACTACCTGGTGGGGAGAGGTGAGGGGAGGGATGAGCACGGGAGGAGCCCCATCATCTCCTGATGATGAAAATCATCAGTGCATAAAAGCCTGAGCGTTACTTTGTCCCCAGAGATGCCACCCCCCAGTTGCCTGGCCAGAGGATGGAGAGGACGTATTGCTAGCTTGCCTTGCAGAACCGATGGCAACGACAGCAGCAGCAGTTCCCGGGGCAGGACGGGGCAGCAATGCTCACCTGGAAGACGGAGGAGCCTGCAGGAAGGCCCTCGGCGATCTCGGCCACAAAGGGCAAGTTTTGGAAAGTGGGGTCGTTGTCGTTCAGGTCCAGCAGGTTGACAAAAACTGTGGCGCTGCTGGTAGCTCTCAGGGGCGGCCTCCCGCCTGCGGATGCGGGAACAGGGTTCCAAGGTTAACACTTCCAGCTATTTCCAACCCTTTCTCCCAAAAGACATTCTCAATCCTTATGCAAACAGTCAACAGGCTGCCTCATTGAGGCATTGACCTGTCCATGTCATCCCTTGTGCTGCAGCCCATCTGGTTTTCCCCTGGCAGGATGCACACAAGACAGAGCAGCAACCAATGGCAACACCAACCTGTCCTCATCCCGGTCATTCTAGGAGGCCAGATGGGATGATGGCCTTAGCATGGTGCAAAGGCAATGCAAAAATAAAGAAGGGCAGAGTTGAGTTTATGCGTGCCTGCTGTCTCTTAGAAACGAGCTGGATAATGGGAAAAATACCTTAGGATCATAGAATTGTCTAAGTTGGAAGGGACCTTTCAGATCATCTAGTCCAACCTCACTGATAAAAAAAGCCAACAAAATAACCCATCACTAACCCATGTCTCTAAGCACTAGGTCAACTCATCTTTTAAATCCCTCCAGGGATGGGGCCTCAACCCCTGCCCTGGGCAGCCCAGGCCAAGGCTTCACAACCCTTTCCCTCTCAACATTTTTCCTACTCTCCAACCTGAACCTCCCCTGGGGCAACTTGAGGCCATTTCCTCTTGTCCCATGGCCTGGGACTTGGGAGAAGAGACCGACCCCCCCTGGCTACCCCCTCCTTTCAGGGAGTTGGAGAGAGCCAGAAGGTCTCCCCTCAGCCTCCTTTTCTCCAGGCTGAACCCCCCCAGCTCCCTCAGCCTCTGCTCATCAGACTTGTTCTCCAGACCCCTCACCAGCTCCGTGGCCCTTCTCTGGACCGCTTCAGCCTCTCAGTGTCTTTTTTGTGGGAAGGGGCCCAAAACTGGACCCAGGACTTGAAAACTCCCTCTACCCACTTCACCTCCCTCTATTATCTTTTTTTCCCTTAAAAAACTTTCCCTAATATATTCACTATTTCTGGAGCAAAAGACATTTACCTCGCAGGGCTGCCCAAACCCAGGTTCCCCTGTGTAACCCTGATGGACTGCATCTTCTCAGCAGCACACTAGGAGCACCCAGTGCTTCCCACCTCTCCCTGCCTGCCCTCAGCATTCACAGCTGTCTGCTACAGCCCCTGTCCCCTACACACAGCCTGAGCATGGGGCTCCTGCAAAACAGACGTTTCACACACCATTAGGTTTGGGTGGTTTTTTTACCTGCAAAATGCAAAGAATGGTGTCTGCTGCGACAAGGAGGAATTTCTGCCTCCCAGGCTCATTGCCAGGGCTGCTGCAGGAACCACCACGCTCATCTTTGGAGGGTTTCTGGTTTGGTTTAGCAGCAGGTTTTAACCTGCTCTCATTATTTTAACCTCAAAAACATATTTGGAACTTATGCTCAAAACAGGAAAAAAAAAAAGAAACTTCACAGAATGGCTTGGGTTGGAAGGGACCTTCAAGATCATCCAGTTCCAACCCCCCTGCCCTGGGCAGGGAGTCCTCCCACAAGAGCAGGTTGCTCAAAACCCCATCCAGCCTGGTCTTGAACCCCTCCAGGGATGGGGCAGCCACAGCTGCTCTGGGCAACCTGCTCCAGGGTCTCACCACCCTCAGAGTGAAAAATTTCTTCCTGGTGTCTAATCTAAACCTCCTCTTTTCTAGTTTGAAGCCATCACCCTTCATCCTATCACTGCATGCCCTTGTTAAGTCCTCTTTTTCACTGTGAGGGAAAAATCAGTCCAAGAAAAGTTTGACTCAAGAGGTGAAAACCATCAGGGAAGGAAAAGCGGAGGAAGAGGAGGGCAATGCTTCTTCAACTTGAGCCCCAGTGATTTCTAGTACAGTCCCTCAAGAATAAAGAGGAGCAGGACAGAAGCAGGCTTACAGTCGGTGACCGACACCACGATCCTCCTCATAAGCTGAGCCTCCTGGGGGTTGGGGTTCTCCCGGTCCAGCAGCACCCCGGTGGTACGGATCTTGCCCGTGGTGCTGTTGATGCTGTAGAACTTGTTGGGGGGTCGGATGCTGTAGACCACCGTGCCATTCTCCCCCAGATCCGGGTCAATGGCCACCACCTGCGGTGGAGAAACAGCAAAAAATTAAAGCAGAGGGACAGGAATTAACTCCCTTGGCACATCTCCATGTAGATTCACCAGTGTCTAATAATGAGGCTGAGCTCCCACAAGAGGCTTCCCCAAACCAGCAGCAGAAAGAAGGTTCTCCTCCTTCCACAGAGCTATATATTTTCATGATATTTGCAGGGATTTTGTACCCTTGAGACCTTTACTGCGGTGTTAAATCTCACTGATATCAGCCTGCAAACCCGGGAGGTAATGGCATGGCAAGAGAGACGCGAGCAATCACATGGGGTTTTCTCCTTTTTAAATAAAACCAGCTAGAAAACAAGTGGCCTTCCAAAAAAGAAAATAAATGGGACAAAGAGGCATGCTGGGGATCTTTTGCTGCCGTGCTGGAAATGCTGGAAATAATTCACTGGTGGGGTTCTCCTCCCTGCCAGACGTCTTGTGTTTTATTGTTCTCCCCGTGACATTTTTAATTACAGGGGAAGCTTACATTTTAAAAAAAAAAAAAAACCCCAGCTTCATTACGCTTGTAACTTCCCTGGCCCCCGCTGCTTGTCCTGCCGCTGAATTTACATCAGATCGATGACACAATAATTATTTTCCCAGCAACTAATTGGGACGTCAAAGGCAAGACGACTTCAAGCAGGCGCCGAGCAGCGGGGCTGGTGCTGCACAGAAGAGAGAAAACCTTTCTTCTGTGCTCCCCAACTCCTTCCCCTTCGTAGCCTTCCCCCCAATATGATTTTGTGGATTCCCTTCGCTTTTCCCTCATTTATTTTCTGTCTTGTGCCCGTCATTTTTCTCCCAGCGTGATGGAGTATAAGCCTCCCTCTCTCCTTCTCTTTTATTTCACCAGAGGGACTTGAAAGGCCGTAAATCAATGTCTTTCAGAGAGGTCCTTGAAGGAGGTCGCAGACGAGGCTAAGGAAGGGAGAATTTGTCTAAAACCCACACAATTTAGGGAGAAAAAGAAAATAATCCCAGCAGAGAGGAGAAACCCATGGGATGGGCAGCAGCAAGGAGGCCCAGGAGTAATCTTTTAAATGGACTCCTGCAAGATAGGGCTTGACTGGAAGCAATGTTGGTTTGGAGGTGACACCAGTTTGGAGGTGTGTCCCTGCTGTGGCCAAGCAGGTGACACCCTTCACTGGGTGAAAGGAAGAATCTTTTAGTGCAAGAACCACCTCCCTTTGCACGTACCGTGGTGACGTCCGAGTTGGGGGGGGTCATTTCCACCAGGTTAATGAAGTAGGGCTCATCCTTCCAGGTGGGGTAGTTGTCATTGATGTCCAGCAGCGTGATGTTCACCTGTAAGAAAGCAAGCATCATGGTAGTGGTTCCTGGGGCAGCACAGCAGGTATCCCTGGATGTGCAGCAGCATCATGGACCCAAGGCACGTTCATCTTCCAGAGGGAAAACCCACAGGAAAACCACCTCCTGCATCTTCACAGCCAAGGCTTCCTGGCGTGTCTGAGCTTGGTTTGGCTCATGTGTATTTATTACGTTGCAGTCAAAAAAACCTCAGGGGCACAAGGTGTGGTTTTCAAGCAGCTGCTTCACTGGAGAGGGGATGAAAATTGGTGGCGGTGGTGGGGAAGGGGGAACAGTTGGAGCGTGGCAGGAAAGGAAGGAAAAAAAACTTGAGTGATTGGTAAAAAGTCCCCCCACCCCCCCCCAAAAAAAAAAAAAAAAAAGAGAAAGGAATAAATGAGAAACTGGGGGAGGGTGCGATAACAGGGGATGAGAGGTGCAAAGACAAGAGAGCACGGGAGAGGATGGTGCCCTGAAGTGTTACTTATCTTCATTTCCAGCGTGAGAAATGGCACCTAAGTGACAGTAGGAAGCCTGTGGGATGCATCCTGTTGTCTGTGAGTCTCTCACCTCCCCAGATCACCCATTTTGATCCATCCTGTGTGTCTACAAAGGTGCCTGAGGGAAGGGCTGCAGTACAAGGGAAAGGGGGGCAGAGGGGCAGGAGGGAGCCCCTGGTGCCTGCCAATGCCACACAGGGTGTCTTGGTGGAGTTTCTCCTGGGGCTACCAGTAATCAGGTCCTGCCATGACACCAGGCTGAGCTGCTGGTGCCACCCCGTGGTAGAAGAGGAAAATCTGAACCTGAGCCTCTGGGGATGTGCCCAGGTCACAAGTCAAGGCACTGGGGTGGTGCTTGGGGAAGGTTGGTGACCCATCACTACCCCGAGCACCCCAGGTGCTTGTTCATCATCCAGAGCTTGAACACCTGCTTCTCACTGAGTTTTAATATGCTTTAACTTTTTAAGAACCGTGATGCATTTATTTTTTTTTTCCAGAACTGCAATCTGTGTTGCAAAAACCTTGTTTTACTTTTCAGTAATGCTGTTAGGAGAACACCATCTCATCTGGAACCTCAAAGGGGAGCCCAGCATCCACCAGGCCTTGCTGTTGCCTAGCCACGGCTGTCATATTCCTCTGGGAAGAACTCCATAGGAAGCTTCTAGACTGCTGCCTGAACCACAGACATCCTGATGGCCCTTGGCAGTAGTGACAGTTCTTATAGGGATCTCCTCATCCCAATATTTCTCAACAATATTTCTCTGCATCATCCTCTGTTGCATGGGACATCTCTCCTGCAACCAAATCAAGTGTCCCAGGAGCAAGAGCACCCAAACGTTCTGAAATGTTCAAACCAACATGGTGTCATGAGCACTGAGAGTTGGATCCTTGGCTTTTTACCTACTGGTATTTCCAAAGATTTCTACAAACTCTTTGCAAACGGCGGGTCTCCCTGACATCTACAAAGGGTAAGGCAAAGTAGAAGGCTTCAATCTGCAGTACAATGGCCTGTACCTCCACCAGAATCTTCTGAGGAGCCCAGGCATCACAAACCAGTTGGAAACCCTTGATTCAGGCAGTATGTGAATAGTAGTCATCAGAAACAACTAAGCATGCCTGCAGGCTCTCCAACTAAGTATTTTCTCAAGAGGCATGAACAAAGGGAGCTGTGCTGCAGGGAGAATAGTTACCCATTACCGCCTTCACACGGAGAGCTGGACTTGTAAAGCTCTGGAAGGTCAAGTGGCTCCTGGGTGAATGGCTTGCCAGGAAAAGGAGCCCAATTTCAAGGGCTACACAACCCGGACAGTCGTTCTGCAAGGGCTTTGAGGAGTGGTTGGGGGCAGCCCAGAGAGCAACCACCACCATATGCTCTTTACCCATTCACACAGCTAAAATTAAAGACTGCTGTTATGGGGAACTGAAGCATTGGTGCCCGGGCAACCCTCCCCAACACCAGCCCCAGATGGGTACCAGTAGCTCCAGGAGATGGGAATTGCTCCTTCACGCACTCACCATGGCAATGCCTGTCTTCTGATGGTGGCCCACGCCTCCATCCACCGCCCGGACAATGAGGATGTATTCAGATTTGGCCTCCCGGTCCAGCAAAGATGTCGTCGTGATTTCTCCTGCAGCCACAGGAGATGAGAGGGATTAGAGGTGTAGTACAGTGAATAGTGTGGGGGAAAAAAAAAAAACACACACACAAAAAAACCTGGGATGCTTTAAAAAGGGAAGACAGGATCCTTCACAAATGGGACCTTTCTTCTTGAAACCTTCAGTTTCAAAGGAAGTTCCTGCAAACTTTGTGCTGCATCTTCCCTTGGGAGCCCGTGGAACGACTGCCTGAGATCCCTCACACTTGCTCCTGCCTATAACAAACCGAAAACGATGCCAGCGAGGGAAGACAGGCAGCAGCTCCGTGGCTAATGGAAACCCTTGCAGCCAAAGCCTTTTCTTAGGTGTTACTCCTAGCAGGAGCTGAGCTTCCACTCATCCCTCTGCCAAAGCTCTCATGGTGACCGAGCAAATGCTAGTGGCTGAAATCTGGTGAGTTCCTTACATCTTGTGTCTTCTCCCAAGTAGGCTGCTCGGGGCAGAGGAGGGAAGGGCGAGGAGGGAGAGAGGGTGAAAGAGGGAAAATGATGGGGAGGGAAACCAGTGGAAATTTGAGTGAAGGAACTGAAAAGAGGGAGAGCAAGCATGGAGGCTTACCTGAGCGAGCATTGATCCGAAAATGCGAAGACCCCTCCAGAGAGTAGATGATGGACTCCTGCCCGTACTCCCTGGACCGGTCCATGTCCGTGGCATTGAGAAACAACACTGTGGCTCCTTGGGAGAGGCAGAAATGAGGGCTGGGACAAAGCATTCACTACCTAGAGTGGCTCTCCCCTGTTACCCTGTCCCCCTGCTCTTGCAGACCACCCCTCACTTGCACGCACAGTGGGGCCAAACCCCTAGACCCCATGGCTACAAAGTTCTGCCAGGTCTCTGGCTTTTACCTCCCCAAAAAGCCATCACCCACACTGTTCTGGGTCTAAGACCCCCAGGGCCCTCCTGCTAGCCTGGGGAAGGAGCAGAGCTGTGCTCTGTACCTGCCATGATGTCCTCCATGATGGTTATAACATAGGAAGGCTTGCTGAACGTGGGGGGGTTGTCGTTTTCATCCTGGAACAAAGAGAAGGTCGAGAGGCCGGTTGGGGAAAAGACAAAGATGGGCAAGTAGCTGCAAACATCTGGTACAGGGGATGCTCCTGGCCAACTGCATCTCAAGACATGACCAGCTCAAGACATCAGTGTGGGGAAGATGTCCTTAAGGTATGGCACCAGAGGTCTAAGCCCATGGTTTCACCACAGAGGTGGCTGAGGTTAAGATAAGCTGGTTGTCAGTGACTTTGCTGAGCTGTACAGGGGGGACAACACCAACTATCTCCTTCTCCAACATCCCAGGCAATACACAACAGGCCTGAGGAACTGCTGCGAGCATCCTCTGAGCTGCTCCTGCCTTCACCACAAGCCCTGGGAAGGCTCAAACACCACACCAAGCACGGCAGCATCATGGAGACCTGTTCCTCCCTCTCCGAGGGGCACACAAGCGGTTAGTGCTCCGGGTCACCCTAGCCACAAGGCCACCAGGCAGACTGGACTGGCCAGGGGAGCTGCTGAGCTTTGGCTGCCTTTGTTTAAGTGGGGGGACGTTGTGGGGGTTTGCAGAGCTTGCAGCTCCAGCGTTTTTCAGGAGGGAAGCTGGTTTGCATGTCAACGTGCTCCCTCTGAGCCTGTCTCTGCCAGCCACCATGGCCAGCCTGGTGAAACCAGGCAGGAGCAATTGCTCGAAACATCCCTCAAAACAGATTTTGAACCATTTTAAAGATCCCCCCGGGGGGTGGGGACTTTAAATGCTGTTTAAACAGTGTTAAGAATCTGCCTTAAATGAACCAAACTCAACCGCTTGTGGAGGGAAGGATGGAGCCATCAGGACACAAAACCACCCCGGACATGAAAACACCATTATGGACTTTGCTGCTTCCCTGGGGCTGCGCTGGAGATATTTTCTATCTGGAGACCACTGATGGACCTGCAGGCTCAGCTGCTCCTGCTGCCACCGAGCTTGATATTTGAGGCAATTTCACATGCCAACGATGCCCGTCGTACTGCAATTAAATTGCCATCCTCTGCTCTCATTGCCGGAAGCAGGTGGTCTTTAATCAGCCTTTGCATCACTCAGCTTTCACCACATCTCCTCTGAGGGTAACGAGGAAATTGCCTGCTGGCTGGGGGTGCCCTCAGTGTGTCCCTCCTCCACCTCCTCAAAGAGTTGGGGTCACTGCCCCCGGGCAAACTCGGGGGGTTCAGGAAGGATAAAGGGAAAACCACCGAGCACGCATCCCTGTGCCACCTGCTGCTGTGGTCCAGGCTGGGTGGATGCAAGCCAGAGCAGATGCCACATGGTTCCATTAGTGGTCCTGAGTTCACCAGGCTGTGCTCAGCGTCGCCACAGCCCACTAAGCTGGCTCCCAAGGAGGCAGGGGCTCGCTTCTGGCCGGCTCTCCATCTGGCCAGAGCTGGCACACACCTGCCTGCGGCACAGTGTGTGGCTTTTCCTACTTGTGAAGGACATTTCCCACTTCAGCAACGTGAAGGCCACAGCTCCCTGCTGTGCACCTTCCCCTGTGCCATTGAAAGCCATGCCAGATGGGACAGCCTGGTCCCACAGGAGAGGTCATCCAGCTTAAAACACCTCCCTCATCATCCTATCTATAGCATTGACTTCCACAATCACAGCATCACAGAATCACCTAGGTTGGAAGGGAACTTTTAAGATCATCTAGTCTGACCAATAGAAAAAAAAAAAATCAAACAAAACCAATAAAGAAACCAAAACCCAAACACAAAAGAACAAAAAAATGCCACACAAACCACACACCATACCCAAAACAACACCAACTCAACACTAATCCATATCCC
>BJBW01000917.1:11329-28405 GCA_004320125.1 Scolopax mira
CTACAGCCTCCTTTCAGGGAGTTGGAGAGAGCGAGGTCTCCCCTCAGTCTCCTCTTCTCCAGACTGAACACCCCCAGCTCCCTCAGCCTCTCCTCACAAGGCTTGTTCTCCAGACCCCTCACCAGCTCCGTTGCTCTTCTCTGGACCTTCTCCAAACTCAGGACCTCCCCCAACTCAGCTCCTCGCTGCTCCCTGAAACCTCAGCCCCAGCCAGCCATCGTTCCATCTTCAGGGATGCTGAGGGGTGCAGGCAGCCACACTGAGCACACTTTTCTCCAGACATCCCCATGCTACGATTCCCCAGCTCATCGCCCCGACCCGGGCGTCAGCAGGAGGGAGCGAGGCAGAAACTTATTATTGGGGATATTTCCCCGGATCCTGGCGCGGCGCTATTAGTTCTGATTCAGCAGCTCCCTCTACAAAAGCCTATTGTCCCCTAATGGGAAATCTACAAGGCGAGTTTGACTTCTTTATTAAAAACCAACAACCAAAGGATGAAAAAAAAAAAAAGTAAGTAAAATCATCTCCCTCCACTCTCACTCTGCCTTTTCACAGCTCTTGTTCCTCAAGTGCTGCTGTGAAATATTTTCTCCTCATTTTCTTCCTATTTTCTGGTGCCTTTTTTTTTTTTTTTCCCTTTTCTTTTTTCCAGTTGAGAGAAAACCCCTTTGGTTGAGGGCAGGAAAAGTGACAGGTACTTAAACCCCACCAGTGTACAGACTCAACCTGGAGGAGATGGCCCGCTGAAGTGTGGTCTTTAGAAAAAGGTGTTTATGCTGTCTAAAATACAGCATGGGAAGGATGTATTTAACCATCACTCGCCCTCCCTGGCACTGCCTTATTCCCCTTCTCCTGAGGGAGCTGGAGGACAGGCATACTGATGGGATTTCACTCAAATCCTATGTACCATGGACTTCATCTTCTTCGCCTTCCCAGACTGACGTCGCCACCAGCCCGGCTTAGATCCCATCACCACGAGACTGACGGGTTATCAAGCAAACTGTCTCCATCACTGATACCTCCCTCCAGACGTCTACGAATCACAATGTGTCTCCAAGTGACAATCTGATCTAATCTTTCCCGAGGAGGGCTGTGATGCTTTACCTCTGCCAGCAGCAAGCCCGCCATAGGATTTGCACCTATGCTGGTGTGCGAGATGCACGGCGAAGCCCAGCGGGGACAGCCAGCGTTGGGGAGATAAACAAGCAACTGCCCATGATTGATTCAGGGACCAATAATTTCTGACACCACAAGTGCTAACGTGCAGCCAAAGCTCTCTCTTCTGCATCTGAGCTGCAGCAAGTGCCTATGGCTACCAGCATGGAGAGCATCTCATCCAAGAGTTCCCTGCAAGACGAGAGAAGACCTCACTGGGTGCTCAATGAACCTCCCCAGTTGCCAGCAAGGGTGGAGGGTAGATCTCTGCTCCACTCCTCGCCCTGTGGTTAGCTGGGGTTCATAGCACATTAATTCCAGTGGCTTCCCCGGGCATCATGGCCAAGGAGGAGGTCAGGACAGTCTGTCTGTTCTTGGCCATGGTGACACCCCCCCAGGGACACTCTCGCTAGCCCACTGTCACCCAGGCCTTACCAAATGTCAGGAACAACATTTCTTAACCAATGAGACACATATGAGAGCACATGAGTCGTATATGACACAAATCTACATATGACTAGGCTGGATGAGGCTTTGAGCAACCTCGTCTAGTGGGAAGCATTCCTGGCCATGGTTGGGGGGTTGGAAGGAGATGATCTTGAAGGTCCCTTCCAACCCAACCCACTCTAGGATTCTATATATGAGACGTATGTAATAGCAATCCACACGTACATGTCCATGGGATGGGGTGGTCTTGCTGGGTTATCGATGGATTAACAGCACTGCTACGGAGCAATTGCAGGGAAATCCCGAGAGAATTACGGGGCAATGTACTTACAAACACCTCGATGGTGACGGGGACGGTGCTGTTGAGTGGTGGGTTGCCAGCATCCTTGGCCATCACAGTCAGGTAAATAACCCCGTTGGCCAATTGCTCATAGTCGAGGGGGTGGTTCACGCTGATCACTGAAAGGATCAAAGCCAGGCGGTCGGGGTGGGGATTCATGCACCAAGCAGGACAGCAGGCAAGCTTGGGGGGTGGCCCATCCCCACCACCTCCCCAGGGCTAACAGTGGCTTCTTGAGGTTATAATGCCCCCAAAACACAATCACCAGCCATTACTGAGCTCCTTGCACCAGCAAAACCTGGAGTGAGCTGTACACACATGGAAACACGGCTCCCCATCAGCTCAGCTCAAGCCCTGCTGCAAAGGTCCGTGTTGCAAGTGAGGTCAGGACAAGCAGAGGAGCTGCTAACACGACTGCTTGGGCTGCACTCACACCCCTGCAAGGTGCTGCTGCTCCTCAGGGGCACCATGGTCCTGGGGCCAGCACTTACCTCCATACCCTTCCGACACAGTGATGTCAAAGTATTCACGGAATGCAGATGCCTGCACGATGCTGTACGTGATCTGGTTGTTTGGAGGGGAGTCCTCATCAGATGCCTACGGCAAGAGCAGATGGAGTCAATGAGCACAGTCACATGAGATTGGAAGGACCTCTGGAGATCATCTAGTCCAACCCCCCTGCCAAAGCAGGGCCACCCAGAGCACGTTGCACAGGAACATGCCCAGGTGGGGTTTGAATGTCTCAAGACAGAGACTCCACCTCCTCTCTGGGCAGCCTGTTCCAGTGCTCTACCACTCTCAAAGTAAAGAAATTCCTCTTCAAGTTTAGATGGAACTTCTTATATTCAAGTTTGTGCCCGTTACACCTCTTCTCCTGTCGCTGGGCACCATTGAAAAAAGACTGGCCCCATCCTCTTGACACCCACCCTTTAAGTATTTATAGGTGTTGATCAGATCCCCCTCAGCCTTCTCTTCTCCAGACTAAAAAGACCCAAGTTCCTCAGCCTTCCCCATAAGGGAGATGCTCCAGGCCCCTCATCATCTTTGTAGCCCTCTGCTGTATCCTCTCCAGCAGTTCCCTATCCTTCTTGAACTGGGGAGCCCAGAACTGGACCCATTGCTGCAGATGGGCCCTCCCCAGGGCAGAGCAGAGGGGCAGGATGACCTTCCACCTCTTCCTGAGGTGGAGGTCACACTCTTCCTGATGCCCCCCAAGATGCTGTTGACCTTCTTGGCCACAAGGGCACATTGCTGGCTCATGGGCATCCTATTGTCCACCAGGACTCCCAGGTCTTTCTCCTCAGAGCTGCTCTCCAGTGGGTCAGCCCCCAGCCTGTCCCCAGTACCCCAGCAGGGAGCTGTGATGTGCAACAGGAGAGAGCCGAGGGGTGCAGGTTGGGCCCACAGAGACTGGAAAAGTGATGGAAGAGGATGCACTCATCAGGAGCCCTGAGAGAGGTAAACCAGCCTCTCCTCCTATCCCACCTCCCAGAAAAGACTTGCTGGATCCTCCTATCCCCTGTCTCTGTGGCACTCACCCATCCCCATGGAGGGAAAAGTTGTGCTCTTGCATCGTGGCAAGGTTTATTCATGTGCTGAAGGAGCAAACAAGCCTTCTTTACCTGCCTTCCCTCCCCAGGAGGGCCTTTCAACTCCATCAACAAGCAGAGCACCTTCCCCTCGGTGCCTTCCAACTTTATTGAGCAGAGCACGGTGATATGGAGGCAGCATCTGTGCCCTGGGAGAAGCCCCAGATCCTGGGGATGCCATATAGGCACAGGACTTATAGAAGAGAAGGAGGGAGGCAGCTGAGGGCACCCAGTTGCACTTTGCAGTAAAGCACAGAGGGTTTTTTTAAGAGGGATGCAGGAGGGACAACAGCAGGGGTGGATGGAGACCTAACCTACTCCTGTCTCCCCACCGCGCAACCTGAGAGAAGGAGCCACTCTGGTCCCTCACCCGGAGCCTGACCACCTGGGTGACAGAAGGCTCGTTCTCCCGCAAGGCCCCCAGGTATGCCTCCTTCTGGAAGGTGGGGACGTTGTCGTTGACATCAAGGACATTGATCCGGACGCGCCCTGTTGTCTCTTCCCCGCCACCGTCCCGGGCAATGACGGTCAAGGTGTAGCGCTGCATGGTCTCAAAGTCCAGCCGAGCTGTCAGGAGGATCAGACCCGTGTCCTTGTCCAACGAGAAACTGAGGGGACAGGAAAGGAGAGGGGAAAGCCCTGGTGATGCTGGAGGTGGAGAGATGGGGTGGCAGCAGCCTGAGAGCTAGCAACGCAGTGGGTGAAGTTCATGGCTTTCTTTGAGGGATATATCATCTCAGAACATCTTCAAGAGCTCGGCACAGGTGGTGTGGTAGAAACCTTCAGTGCTGCTCTACAGGCAGAGAAAATGGGCTCAGAACTCCCAGATCCCTCCTGCTGGGCAGCCCATGTTCCTCCCTGAACTGCCCACTACAGCTGGGTCTCGTGTGATGCTCAGGGGCCAACAACTTGCTGGCAAATGCATTTACTGCTCCCAAGCACTGGTGGGACCCTCTTCAGCCAAGTGATTAAATGCACTGAGCATCACGTGTACTCTGAAGTTAAGTCACCCCTTTGGGAGACAGCATAGTGGGGTTTTCATAGGGAATCTCACAGGTAGGACTTTAACAAATGCCCTTAGTTGCCCTGTGACTTCTTAGGGAGGTTAGAAGAATATCTTGAGGAATCAAAGTCATGCTGGTGCTTCAGACTTACCGGTCAGGGTCATCGCTGAAAAAATAATTGACTTCCCCATATGTGCCCACGTCATTGTCAGTTGCCTGAAAAAAAAAAAAAAGAAAAAATTAATTCATTAAGGAAGGTATTTACGGGAATGTTGCATTACACACACTGGTGAACATCTTCTTTCACTGTTACATCTTCTTTACTTCCTTCTAGCCAGGTGCCAGTGGGCTAGTACCAGTGCTGGCCTTGTGTGCTGCCTTTTGCCACCTGAGAGATGCAGGGCTGGGGCTGTCTGTGCTCTCCTGGGTCATCCAGTGAGCCCAGAACACAGCTCTCCATCAGCATCCCTCAGCATGGCTTCCAAAAACTTTTGACATGGGAAATATTACGTGTACCTACTTTCCCTGCTGTCTGAAGATAAGCTGGGAAGCATGTGTGAAATAAAGGTCTCCATGGACCTGCCAGTTCTTGCAGGCCACCCCGTGAAGCCCAAGAGCCAGGACCCTGCATCCACAGCTCTCACCCTTCCCTGCGCATTTGGGGCTGGTGGCTGCGGGGAGAGAGAGAAACAAAATCCTATCCCGCTTCAACATCTCCTCCAAAAATAAAAAAAAAAGGATTTAGACCTTGCTTTCCATGAGCAGCTCCCACCAGGCAGCCCCTTTTTTTGGGGGCTGTCCCCACTGATGCGTGGCTGCTCCTCCAGATGCTGCGACATCCCAGCCACGTACTCCTCACACGTAGGCTGTGGCCAGCTGCTGAAGCTGGGGCTGGCTGGTCACGGCTAAGTGACCAGCACCTTCTGGGGAAGGTGTGCCAAACTCAGCCTGTCAGCTCTGGATGAGCGAGGCGAGATTTATGCGTGTTTTAAAGTCTTTTCTCTAATGAATATATAAAATATGCATGAGCGGTAGCAGCAGGAAAAAAGGAACAGAAAGTCTTAGTTTCAGGTGAGGAAAAGTGGAATACAAAGCCCCAAAAGATCCTTTTTTCTCCCCCAGCATATTTTCCAAATTGAGTCCTGTCTGGGTTACTCTGATACCAACAGGGCTGAGCAAAAGCAGGGTCAAAGACACATTTTATACCCAGATACCAGCAAAAGGCTGTATTTTAGGACTGGCGTGGAACACAACCCATTCCTGAAACCTTCATGATTTATCGATGGCCTTGATTACCCTTGACAGGGGAGCAGGAGCTTGAGCACATCAAAGAGCTTCACCCCTGTGTGCCGCTTCCCTCCCACTCCATGGGGTGGCAGAGGGGTAAAGGCATGAAAACCAGCCTAAATTAATGCCTTCTCCTCCCCACACCCAGATGTTTGGGGGGCAAATTCCTGCTGCTCTTGTGCCAGCTGAAGAGTCAGCCTTCCAGACCTACTGATTTTCCCAATTTTCCTCTCCGCTGCTAAGACGAGGGTTACTTCTTGTGTGCATCAAAATTGCATTCAGTAAAATGGAACAAACCTGCCAAAAAACCTGCCTGGAGAGATGCCCATCGAGCAAGTGGCACCTGCTCCTGGAGATCCAAGCCCTCTCTGGGGTGCATCTTGCTCCTCAGAGGACACCAGGGAGGACACCTATGAAGATATCCCATCCCAGCCAGAGCCCAATGGAAACCCCCAGGGAAGAGGGGGGTTAATCTACCATTAGCTGGAGTTCACCCCAGCTTCCCTCAGCAAATTAATAGTGATATTACTCACCCAACCTGCCACCACTTCGGGTGGCTCTGAATCATGATGGCAAACCCCCAAACTGCATCTGGGGTTGGACAACAAGTGTCTCGGGGCACTTCTCCCCCAAATCCTTAAGCATCCTCAGTATTGCCAGCCCTTGACCTCCCAGCCAGGATTTTTTTCCAGCCGTTATTTCGGTGCTCACAACCTCTGTGAGCCCCTAGGTCCCATTAATCCCTAAGTGACTGGTGCAAGAGCAGAGCCCAGAATGGCATTTTCCATGCACCTGGATGGGCTGGTGATGAGATAATGATTTACAGGGGGCCTGACAGTGCCACAAAGCACAGGCAAAACTAATTCCCTTCATTTGGCCCTGTACAATTACACTTGGAAGCGCTTACTGCGGTGACAGACAATGCTGGGAAACTGTAATTTTCTTCTGCCGAGGAAAAAAAATATATAGGGAAGGAGGGAGGTTAAAAGAAGGTTAGCACAGAGCTGGTCAGCATGGGAAGCAGAGGGGTCCTGGGGAGCCGGGCTGGACCCAGCCAAAACTTAAGTCAAAGGGACTCAGAAGGAGCCAGGCAGCCTAATTCTGCTCCGTCCACCACCTCACCAGCCGGGGCTAATTAATTAGCCTGATTACACACCAGGGGAGGTGGAAGATGATGCCTGCTTTATGGCTTTCCTGGCAACTGAACATCATGGACATAACGCAGGGCACCAGAACAGGCTGCTTGAGTGTGACAGGGAAAAAGCAAACCCATGCATGCTCAGCGTATTTAATTTTGGATCTCTGTGTGTTCTTGCATTGCCAAACAGTTTCCCTCTGAGGGTAAAAAAGATGTTCAGATGCTCGGGCCCCCTGGGGAGGTGACACGTGCCCCCTTTGCAAAGCGATGCTGAAGGCTCCCGTAGAGCACACACAACACACGTGCAGAACACCCCGAATCCCAACAAGCCAGCAGTTTTGTGGGGCTTTCTGCAATCCCAGAGGGTGAAAATCCAGCTGTTTTCCCATGGCTGGCCCCTCTCATCCCCCCTAGACACGCGTGCATCCATCCCCACAGCCTAGGGAGGAAAGGCATCTGGCTGGAAGTTTCCCGGGGTTCCACCTGGAGAAGCAATCAAATGGTTTTTACGGCTGCTCCTCTCCTGCCCAGAATATTAAAGTGGGATTTGCCCACTGGAGCCTGCAAAAGGGCAGGATGAAAACGCAGGTCCACATCTGTACTTTTATGACCTGTCACTGGTACAAACTGTTTCTCAAAAAAAAAAAAAAATATCCACATTTGTGCAGCTAAACTCTGGGAGAGCGGCAGGAGGAGGAAGCCTGGCTAACCCGAAGGATTAATTTACTGATTTGCAGCACAGCACTGGCACCTGGCACGTGAATCACAGGCTCACACAAATACTACTTACAGCCCAGCCCTCTGCCCCTCAAGAACAAATATTTTGGACATCACCCTTTTGTCCCACCAAGGGACCATCCATCCCGTCCATCCTTCCCCACCGGCAGAGCCGGAGACAAAAGGGAAGAGTCGGTGGTTCTGCTCTCGCGGGCAAATCTGCAGGAAAGGCCATGTCATCCAATTTGTTCGGGAAACAATAGCAATGTTTGACATGTCATCAGGATTGATGGAGCAGAAATTTACATGGGAGAATTCAGTTTTAAACAGCTCCACCGAGCTTTGCCGGTAATGGTTTCGACATTCATCATCCGCCAAGCCCCACTCAACGACTCCTTAAACTGCCTGAGATTAACTCCACTCACAACAGCTTCAGGGAGCACAGCAGGAGGAGCAAGGAAGGGCTAAAAGAGGCAAGAAGGACCTTTTGGGGCAGCACGGATTCCCTGCTGAGCCCCAGGGATGGCAGCCTTCCCCCCCAAACCCTGCTGGGCAGGAACAGGCAGCTGGAGGTTGGTTGCAAGGGTGAGCAGAGCCTGTTGGAAGGATGACTCCTTGCTGTCTGGGTGAGATGGGTGGCCATGTCCTACCTGCCTGAAGATGGCTCTGCCAACACCAAGGGAGCCAAATTCTTCCCATTTCTCCATCTTCACGAGGTTGATGGAGCGGGTCACAGCTCAGTTTGTTCTCCTTCCCCCTCTTTGTTTTGCCTCCCTTACCTCGCGTGCAGAAAGCAGGAAATAAAAATTGATAGGGAGCAAATTGCTTTGGCCAGAAGCTCTCTGCTTAAAAGAGTCACAGCAGGAAAGCAATTACTGAACATCAAAAAGCTGTCAAGGTACCGGAGTGACCAGGCATGAGTCTCGGGTCCTCTGCTGCCTGCCTGCCTGCTCCCCTGGCCATACTGGGTGGGCAGTGGGGACACCAAGGCACCACCACTCCACGGTGACACCTAGGGCTTGGGTCATGGGAGAAAGCAAATGGAAGGAAGATTCCCATCAGCTTCCAGAGAAGTTATAGATGCCCCATCCCTGGAAGTTGTTCAAGACCAGGCTGGATGGTCTGGTGGGAGGTGTCCCTGCACATGGAACTGGATGATCTTTAAGGTCCCTTCCAACCCAAACCACTCCATGATTCTGTGATTCCTACCTTTTTTCTTTTTTTTTTTTTTTGTTTTCTTGGAAAAGGAGTCAGATGTGGTCATCTCCTTGAGGTTGACTGGGTAACCATGGGTGGACTGCTCAGAGCATGGCACAAGCACACAGGGTAGGGAGCCCTGTCCTGTCACCACACTGATTCTTGGAGCCACCTAAGCCTTCATGTGTTAAACAGCAAGCATCCTTTCTTAAATGCAACCTATGACAATCACCTGGTCCTGGGGGGAATAACAGTTAATTTCTGGTGTCCATCTGGGTTAGGAATTGATTTGTGATTTGGAGGAGACAAACGTGAAAGGTCATGAGAAGCAAAGCTTCTAAACGCCAAGCTGCTAAACCGGATCAAGAAAAATGGTGGAAAACCTACTTAAAATCATGACGGCCTTTCCAGATGGAAAACAGCTCTTTTGCCAGCCTGGCCTGCCCCGATTTTGCTCTTTCCCAGGCCTTTAAAGAGTGGCTGCCTGGTGGGAGGTGGCAATCAGGTGCGAGCGGAGTCATCTGGCATCGCTGCTCCGGAGCCCGGCGCAGTGATTAGCTGGGAAGGAGGGAGGCAGGAGCGGGGGGACCAGGGGTGATGCTGGGGTACCACTGTGACTGCCTTCTCCAGCAGCTCCAGACCATGGGGTCTGAACAGAGCCAGGAGCTCGGTCGCCACTAATCACCCCAGAGGGCTGTGCAGAGCCTGGTGGAGGGGAGAGGGGGGGGAAAAAAATAGCCAATCAACCCCCCTGGGAATGGCAGAGCTTTTCCCCACCTCTTCTGCCGGCCACCGGGGGAAAACAGCCACCTCCTTGATTGTGTTTTATAACAGCGTTCCCTGCAACATCAGCTCCTCGTGAGCCAGGTTAACGCTTTCCTTGGGTTTTTGCTTTTCTGCAGCCAGGCTGTCAGAAGGGCTGGAGACTGGGGTTTAAAATGTGACCCAACAGAAGATGGTCTTTGAGCGAGAGAAGGCCTTTGAGCATCTAGAGCACGGCTTTGCACTGCACCAGGTGACACCAAGACCATTTAGGCACCCACCTTGGTGGGTTTTACTGGAGCTCCACGCTGGGGCCGGGTGTAAGTGCTGTGCTAATGAGCCCTATTGATTTCATATTCTCCCGTTGTCCACCCTAAATGGCAAGCAGCACATCTCATCGTTTAAATAACCACACCAATTGCCTGCCTTGACATCTCAATCACTTTGCCATTGGGTCTCTAATGAATTCTACAGCCCAGCAAAACGGAAGAAATTAAGGTCAGAGTCTGGTGGAGGGAATAAAAATCCCCAATGATCTCTGAAGTATTTGTGAGAGCTCCTGGGAGACAGTCACACCTTCCACCACCTGCAACTCCATTTCATCCAGGTGATGAGCATCATCCGGGACACATCAGGGAGAGAGGGGGACAAGAGCAAAGAAGGAGGGAAGAGCTGAACTGGTCCTTGCCTCGAGATGGACACAAATACATTGAATCCTGGCCTGGAGAAAAGAGAGGCAAAGCCCCACCTTTATCCAGAAGGAATGAAGATAATTCACCCTAGAACTGGACGCAGCCTATGGTTGCTGAGTGTGAAGCAAAACCAACTGGAGAGTGGGCTTTTTAGTTTGTCAGCAAGGGATAGCAAGCCCCAAATGCATCTCTGCCAGGCAGAGGCATTCCCAGAGAGCAAAAGGGATGCTCTCCATCCTGCCCAAGCAAAAACGTGGTCCAGAAGCCATAGGCTGAGCTCCAGAAGCACAGCATCCCCACTCCCCAAGAGCTGGAAACTACACCCAGGTCTCAGTCAGACAGCAAGCAGCTTCTTCTCAAAGGTGTTTTAGGGGATGGAGAGCCTTAGTTTTACTCCTGTGACTGGAAATACCAAAAGAGGTTTGATTATAGGACACAGCATCCAGCCACGGGAGGACTGAGCAGAGCCTATAGCCCAAGGCAGAAATGGTTGGTGTGATGGATCTCAGGAGGTTGATTGACAAGTCTCATGGCTCCCAAATATCCCATTTAGGCAAATTATCCTTCCTTTTACACCCCAAGAGTGGCTCGTCAGTAGCATGAAGGGCTGCCCAAGGTTGCAGGTCCACGGGGTGACATTGCCCCTGTCACAGTGTCGCTTCAGCTAAAGGCACCCACCCGCTGGGTGCTGATCCACATGGGAAAGCTCTTGGAAAAAGAGCCTTGGCTGCTTTGGGAGAGATATGGGTGCTAGGGGCACAGTGTTTGGAAAAGAGGTTAAAATCCCAGCTCTGTGGGAGCTCTGGGTGGGGAAGTGGGATGGAGCTGCCCTTGCTGAGAGGTGCGGAGCCCGGGAGAGGACGTATGGAGGTGAAGATGGCGCTTGCCCTAGAGGGACAAGGAGGTGTGAAGCTGGGGTGAAAAATTCTCCATTCATCTCCCATCTCCGTCATCCCCTTACAAACCACCAACCTCCCAGCGGCGAGGGGAAACCACCCAGCCCCCTCTCCTACTGGGAACACTGGGAAGGGTGAGGGGAATCCTGCTGCTGGACTTGTGCTTTGAAGGATACAAGTTAAACAGAACTGTAAAGTCCGATCTGCCTTGACTCCATGTTTTTCTTTCCCATCTCAGAGGCTGAATTGTCTGTTTTTTTGTTTGTTTTTGGTTTTTTTGGGTTTTTTTTTTGTGGCGGGGTGTGTGTGTGTGAATGTGTGCTGTGATTTTGTTTTGGTTTTTTTTCCCACCTCTGCGCTTTAGCTGTGCATTTATCCTGACAGCTCCATCAGGGCAGGGAGAGGCTGCAATAAGTGTCTCTTCTCCTCAGCACTCGGGCTGTCGTGATTCCTATTCCACCCCATTTCGGTCTTACAGATTGATATTTAGATTAAAGAGATAAACACAGCCAAAGAGCAGTGGGCCCTGACAGAAAGACGAGGACTTCAGATCCGTCAATCACACTGCTACCTGGTAACTCCATCCTCCCCTTGCCTTTATTTACAGGGCTGGATTGATAAGAATATTTTACAGGAACAAGGAGTGCAAGCATATTTTTTTCTTAATTTTTTTTTTTTCATCATAGAGAAGCGTGCAGGAAGAAAACAAGCCATTCATGTTTAACTTTCCAGACAATTTGGATTCATTTGCTTTGATTATTTAACTGTTTACTGTTTCGTGTATTTGCAGTTTTCCTCTCCTCTAACAGATAAAGGATTCAATTTTCTTTTAAGTGGTGGTGAAATTGGAAGAGATTTTGTTCTGTTTAAGCACAGCGGGGTGTCGGAGCACTCAGGGGGATTGAGAACAACAAGATCAATTAAGATGCTAACGGCAAGGGCAAGCTGTGAGGGCCAGGAGGGGGGAGAACGGCTAGAAGGAGGGACAAAGTCCAGGCATGAAGGACATCAGAAATGTCCAACTGGGAATCTCCCTCCTTCTCCAGCCTCCGTGAGCTGCTGCTGACCCGTCATTTCACATTCCCACTAGTGTCCTGCAAACTCCTTCCTGCTTTCATAAAATTCTCTCCCTGTGCCTGAGTCCATCTTCTGCACCACCCAGCTTGCCCTGGATGTTCTTCTGGCAGTCCCCCATTACCACGTCCCTGGGGTTCATCCTCTCCAGAAAAGGCTTTCCAGTACATTTTCTATTTACTCCAAGCAGAAAGAAAGGATGGAGGCTGACCTAGGAGTCCTCTTCTCCCCATGTTTGACCATCCTGTGCTCACCATACCCATGTGGGAAGGCAGAGGAGGTGCAAGCTACTCCTGACACATGGGCAGTAGGTGACTCCTTTCAAAGCAGGACACAAACTCAATCTCCTGAGCAAAATTTAGAGGGTCAGTCAACTGGAAAGGGCTGAGAAGCCCAGTCTTATCCCCATCACAGCATGATCACCCATGCTCTGTAGGACATTGGGCTGCCCCAGTCTCCAGTTCCAATGCTGGGGCAGCACCCCAGGAGGCACAGACAAGGCAGGAGGTGGTTCATCTCCCACCTGATTCCTTGCAGATATCAAGAGCATGCTCATCCCTGGAAGCCTTTTCATCCATCCATTGATTTGTGAGCTATCTCCCCATCCCACTCCCTGCTTCGACTGACCACATTCCTTGCTCCATGCAACCTCCCTGAAACCTGGAGCGATACAAGCTCTCCCTCGAGACCAGTCCACGCTGTCACTGTCACTACATGAGAAAGTAACACAGCTGGAGGTGAGCCCCTTGGCACACAGCATCTCACCCACCAGCAGTTCAAAACTACAGCCAGCTCCTCTGCTCAGCCTCTACAACTACTGCCTTTTATCCTGGACTGTTCCTGCCCCGTGTTCACTTTTTCTCCAAGAAAAAGAAGGGGAAAGAAAAGATTTGGAGATCATCGAGAAACAAAAGACAGCAGCAGCGACACAGACATAAGGGGATACCTTGGCCAAAGGGATGGAGTGATGCTGGTTGGGCTGGGACCTGAAGGCTGCACAGACAACCAGAAGAAAACCCCCAGGTTTGCAAAGCCCCATCCCACCCCATGTTGGCAAGCGTACTCGGAGGAGGACAAACCCCGAGCAACCCAAAGCCACTGTGGGACCACCAGGAAGCTCTGGGACAAGATGCAGGAGCTCTTGGACCACAGCATCCCCGTGCCCCTGCCAAACTCACACCAGCCACAGGCTGATGGCTGACTGAGAAAGCGATTTGCATTTTAAATAAGTGCTTATTGATGTCTGCAACCCGCCTTCCCAGGGTGGGAAAACTACATTATTACTTTCTTGTTGAGTGGCGTTTACAGAAGGGGGAAGAAAATCAGGCCGGGATCGATTTTCCCATCCCCAATGTGAGGCCAAAGAGAGATCGAAGAAGCAGAAGAAAACTGACAGCTGGGTGGTAACGGAGAGAAACTTTGCCAACCAAATTAAGGGTTGCCTTAATGAGGAGAGTAATGGAAGGTTAATTAGCTCATTTACTTCATTAGACTCTTACTAACAAGGCTTCTCCCAAGGAAGTGCAGTGGCAGAGGGGGGAAGACAAGACTCCAGGTGAATGGATGTGTTGCAGACGATGATCAGGGATATATAGAATATATAGGCTAATGCATTTGCAAAAAAAAGACAGAAGCTCCTTCTCCTGCCCCCTCCGTAAAATAATCTGAAAATTATAATCTGAAACTCAGAAAGGGAAAGCATCATTTTTCTTAAAGCACAAGACTCTCTTACACATCCAGGTTATCAAGCCCCCGGGGAACACGGTGCTTATTTTACCCACCTTGCCACATACCACAAGCTACAGAAAATCATTCCCATGCTGAGATCGATGCCCGATAGTTGAATCAGGCACCGTAGTTACAGTCTGAGGTCTGCGAGCTACTGGTGATGCTCAGCCTGTTCCTGAGGGTCTACAAAAGATAACTCTGGATAAGCACTCCAGCAGGCTTGCCCGAAAACATCATGTGGTGGGGGGAACGTTTCAAAGCGTCTTAGCATCCCCTTCAGACCTCTTGGGGCAGAAACTCAGCACCACCCCAGAGCAGAGATATTTCTGGGCAAAGAAGACACCAAAGGAAAGCAAAGAGCGTAACCTCATAGGGATGTGGGAGGATAAGGTTCCAGAGAGACAGCAGTCACGAATTTAGCAAGGATTTGGGACAAACCTCTTACACAACCATCCCAGGGAGGCAGCTGTGTTATTTTTAAAGCGCTGCTGGTCTGAAAGACAGCCTGAATGGGCAGCTCTCTCATCTGACCTGGTGTGAGTAAGAAAGAGCCAGCAGGAACCACAGGATTAATGCCTCTGCTGTGAAACGCTTTTCCAGGAGGTTGAAGATGGGGGCAGCTGGGTAAGGCACTCCCTGCAAACCCCCTCCACATCTCCCCTTTTTCATCCTACCTCTTTGCCAGGGAGCATGGGCTGGGAGGGGGCTACACAGCAGCCTCCCCACCTCACTCCTGGCTGATGGAACCTACAGTGACCAACCCCAGCCTGGACAGCCAAGCCAACTAAAGCAGAAAGGAGGGCTCACAGAGCTAGGATTACTTTCCACACTTCCCTGGAGACCCATTTTCCTCCACATCCTCCAAGGCAAATCAAATGCATTGTTGTGTTAAAACCAAGTTACTCTCTGTTTGTTTGGGCTTTAATGATTTTGGTTATCAGAGCTTTTCAGGAGGACTTTGCCATGCAGGTCTGCAGTATATGAGGAGCTTAAGGAGGCCTCCCGCCCCTTAATTCTTACCTCCTGGTGGGTCATCTGAGGCCCCTTCCCCATTCTTGAAGGACAAGAAAATACATCCGCAAAGGAGAGCCGGGATGGTGCAAGTCCCTGATTTTGGGGAAGGCCCAGGATGGCTTTGGGAAAGGCAGCACCACGCTGACCCCAGCTGATGGCAGCGTGCTGTTGGAGCATCAGTGAACACATGCTTGCTGGAGCTGGTGCCAAGACCCCAGCACATCACCAAAAGGTGGACTGAACCCCCCTGCTCCTCCTCTCCCTCTTGCAGGGAGCTTACTGGAAGCTAGGCTGGGTCTTGGTGACCCCAAAGGCAAGGCCACATTTTCATAGCTTCTTTTACCCCCCAAAAAGTTTCTCTGCTGAAAGCTTCACCTAATACGAATTCCTCTCCCCCTCTATAAGTCTCAGAAGAGCTCCTCACGGGGCATTTCCAGCCCCACCACAGCTGATGGGATGTGAGCCCAAGGGCCACTTTCAAACCCTCTTTGCCTGGGAAAGGAATAAGCAGAGACCTGGGAAAAGAATAAGCAGAGCGGCTAGGTGTGACACCTGGCCAGCATCAGTCCTCTTCATGGCCACAGGGCATGGCACCCTGAAAGTCTTCCAGCCTACTCCCCATTATTAGGAAAGCCAGCACCCACCAAAACCCACTGCCTGCCCGGGGGCAAGTGCCTGGGGTTATCAGAGCCCCAGTTAATTTCGGGTGCACTGTATGTTCTTGGTGCCTCTCACTCCTGGAAGGCATGAAGTTATACTGGCTGCCTGCTTGCTCAAGAAGTGTGAAATTCTTTCTCTGACCTTTTCTGTTATGTTATTAAAAGGCTTCATGGCCAGTTGTTTCAGAAAAAAAAATATATAATATTTCAATATCTGTTGGTAGCTGGGGCAGAACTTACCCATATCATCAAGGCTGAGTTCTGGTCACCTCCCTGCTTCACCCCAGCCTTGGAGAAAGAGTGTGTTGCCACATGGGAACTCCGAGGGTCTCCAGCCCAACTCTTCCCTGCACAGCAAGGCTCAGAGCAGGGGAAAAGAGGAGTTTGGATGGGGAGAGGCTACTAAAAACTGTGGAGCCTTGGGCAGCCTGCTCACCCCTCTGCTTGGATGTTGGGTTGCAAGGCACGTCTGGCTCCAAACTGCAATGATTTACGTTATGGGGCAATCTGGAAGCTCTGTCTTGAGTAAGGACCCTTCTTACAGCAGACACATAAACAATTTCTGGCCTAAGGGGCTTATTGCACAGGTGAAGAGCCCAGAGGAAGGAGAGAAGGTTGCCTTCGGGCATATCACAGGCTCCCTGCACACGACAGGAGCAGCTCCTGTGAAGCTTGGACTATCCAGATGTTCTCGTGCAAGCAGCTGACTACCCCAATCTATATGATAAATGCTTTTCACGGAGAGCATTAAACAGAGGGATGGATGGACAGGGAGATGGAGGGAATGCGAAACAAAGAACAAAGAGCAGACAAACGAAATGTTAGACGGGGGACAAGGCTGTGCTGGGCCAGGGAAGTAACTGAGATTTGCCCAGGAAGTCACAGGGGTGGGTATTCAAGCCCAGGCATCTCTGGGCAAAGGGAAAAAGGCAGAGAAGGGAAAGCAGGCGGCGTCTGTGTGTCCCTGCCGCCTGCCTGCACTTTGGGTTGTTTTACAGCTGATTTATACGTGTAACGGGCAATGTTTCTCCGCTGTCACTGACATTAGGAGCTGAAATGCTGCAGAGACGAATGGCCATTTGTCACCGCAAATGAAGTCTGCTTGCTCTTTTTTTCCCCCCTTTCTGTTTTCAGCTGGCCAAGCAGAAGGCAGCAGGGAAAGGGCAGCAGAGAGGAGTGTCCTTGCTCGGCAGGGCAGGGGGTCTCAGTTTTAGGGTGCCAGCTTTCCAGCCAGCTGCAAAACCTGCACTTACTTGCACAAAGGGGCATTTTGTACCTCTGAGCATGGGGAGCCAATAGAAGTTCCTTTTCATGAGGATATCATTCTGTGGTCATCAAAGAACCACAGAATCACCTAGGTTGGAAGGGACCTTTTAA
>BJBW01000917.1:28622-46673 GCA_004320125.1 Scolopax mira
AAGCCATTACCCCTTGTCCTGTCATCTGTGACCTGGGAGAAGAGATCTTGGGAGACGAAGTGTCACTTCATGTTGCCGGGTGGGCTTTTTTAAAAAATCCATCCCTAACCCCTCTGGGTGAATGGGGAAAAGAAAGGAAAAAAAGGAAAAGGAGGAATTTATTAGCAAGGAAAGCAGAGCTTTTGCCTGTGGCATGTGGGACAGTTGGAGAGGCACGGTGCGGACAGCAGTGCCATGGAAGGGAGCAGAGGGCTACACCTCGAGGGCAAGAGGCAGCAGCAGGAGGAGCTGGTACTTTATGAGGGCTGTTAAAAGTTTGGGATCAGCTGGGAGGGCAGCCTGGATTTCAGCGCTAATTGCATCCATTCTGATTTATCACAGAAGATTCAACTCCTGGCATTTTGCGTTCGCTCCGAAACGCTGGCATAGCTGGAAGTTGGGGAAAGAGGAGATGCAGTAACAATCTCATTGTTTAGTGTCTGATGGCCTGACTCGCTAAACATCTGCTTGAAATATTAATAACTGTCAGATGGGAACAGCTCAGGGGCTCTATACAGTTTCACACCATCTGTTTGTAGAGTAAACACACTTAGGCACAGGCACATACACCCAACTCTTTTGTCAGGGCTTTTATTCTCTGGATGGGAACTCCTGGGCTGATGGGCTACCAGGGGCTGCATCCTGAGACAGCAGGGGCAAAGTTGGGGCCAGGAGGGCAGCAGATTCATTTATGACCAACAATAGCAGTGGTAACACAACCAAAGCCTATCAGGGAGGTTTTGATGCTCCCCCTTTGATATTTCTCTTCTCAGAGGAAGCTTGCTTCATATTTCGGTTGTTTTTCAGGGTTTTGTTCTGCTTCTTGCTGTGCCCCACACTGGCACTGACATCAACAGACATCACCCTCACACTGCAGAAAATACATCTTCTCACCAGGGATTCTGGGTGCTTCCACCAACCCAGGTGGGAGGGAGGAGCCCTACAGAAATCCTCCGCTATCATCACCCCCTTTGTCTGCTGTACCACCGTTCTGCTGCCAGCCATTTAGTACCACGCTCTGCTAAATACAGCCATTCCCCTGTTTTTCCATCTTTCACCCTTTTATTGGCTCAACTGACCTTGATTTCGTTGAGGAAGATGATGCCTCCAAATGAGGCAGTGAGAAAACCCAGATGGAAAGATAAACATCAGGTGTTCACTTTCACCAGATAAGCGATCAAGTTCATTAGTTACCTGAGCATCTTTTCCCACAAGAATTAAAGTAAGAGAGGGACAATAAATATGTGATGGGACACAAGCCATCCACACAACTGAAATACTTGGTGGATCCCATGCAGTGAGGAGGAAGGAGAAAGAAAGAACATGACCATTTGGATCAGTATCTGCAGGAGAAGCTTCTGTTTGCGGATAAGACCTTTCAGTGCAGGAGTCTCTTGGAGCTTCTGCTCTGGTAGGAACCACACACGCATCGCTCAGAGACCAGGAAAGGTCTAAGAATCTGCTCCAAAAGTCCATGGGATGGCTACACCCCACCCCACCACCAACCTTTCCCACTGCTCCCTTACCAGGCTCCCCATCAGAGCCAAGGATTTGGCAAAGACAGGCAGGATGTTCCTACTCACGTGGACCTGGAGGACCGTGGTACCCACAGTGGCGTTCTCGAAGAGGCTGACGTTGTACAGGGCCTTGCTGAAAATGGGGCGGTTGTCGTTCTCGTTGATGAGGTTGATCTTCACGCGTGCAAAGCCAACATGGTCTGGGATACTCTCATTTGCGAAGAGCTGGGCAGAGAGGGGGAGTGAAGGGAGGGTTGGAGACACTGTTTGAGAAGCTTGGGAGAGTTATCTATTCATCTTAATGAAGAAAACAACGCTCTCCTAAGCTCCCTTATCAGAGGAACCACCAAAGCATGGATGCTCAAAACATAGAAAAGAACCCGTTCCCTCTCCCTTGGGAGTTGCTCAGCTCTGGGTGACTTCAACCCTTGGGTTCACCAAATGTCCTGAGCAGCCCCAGTGTCTGTCTGGCAAACTGGGGAACGTGCCACCCCACCACAGCCTGGAGCATAAGGAGGATGGCTTTTTTGCTCATCTTTCTCCACCAGCATATGAAAGCCCCTCTGGCAGGATTAACAGTGCCAGCATGGTATGAGCCTGCTTTTGCCTTCCTTGAGAATTTACAGCTCAGGCAGAACACAGGACAAAGCTGGAGCAGGAGGCTGGGGAGAGCTTTTGTGCCTGATAGGTGCACTTAAAACAAAGTTTTATGCTCTATAAAGCTTTTACAGCCTTGTGACATAGCAAGGGGGAATACACGCCGCTTAAGCTCTTGCAGCTGAGCCTTTGGATGCTGGAAAGAGAAGGAAGGTGTAGAACAAATCTCTTCCCCACCTCCTTCTTTTCTTTATTATTCTTTCTTTTTTCTTTTTTTTTGGTCTTATTGCCAACATATATATATATATATATAGTGTGAATTGCAGAGACTAATGGTCACTGGCTAACGGCCACTTTGATAAATACGGATGTCCCATGGAGCACGTGGGTTGTGGGCTTATTTCTCCTGCCCCCACAGCACCCCTACCGAAAATTCGTAGTGAGGGATGGTCTCGAAGTCCAGCGGCACCGCCACGCGGACACGGATGTCTGCCTTCCCCTGGATGGAGGTTGGTGAGATGATGAAGTGGTTGGAGTTGTTGCCCACCAGGTAAACCTCGAAAACACTGTTGGGTCCCTGGGAAGGGAGAGAGGAAGACTGACAGTGACAAAGAAGGAAGGACCCGGGGTCGGTCGTAGGGGGAGCTCAGGAAAGAAGCACCGACCTGACTGCCAAGCCTGGGCATTGGGCACAAACTTGCCAGCACCAGCAGCTCGGGCACAGCCCTTCCCCTTCAGCCATGTAAAAATGCAATTACCAGAGCCACAGGGGAGCATTTCTCTGCTCGGGTTTGTTTAACCGAGTCAGGGGGCTCAGTACCAACCCTAAGCACCCTTTGTTGTGTTTTATTACACTTATCGGGTGGGTGTAGAATGCATACGATTTCTATAAATCCTCTTTTCGTGCACACCTGTTTTAGACAAAAATCCATGTGCCCGTGAAAAGAAGGAATCCCTGGGGTAAACCTGCAGGGCACACAGCTTGGAGGGAAAAATCCTTAAAATCCTTTTTACCCTTCCCAGACCCACGCGCCCCACAGGGTATCACACGCTGGGGCTCCATCGCCTCTTGCCGGGGGCTGCAGCAGGGGTCCCTCTCCCAAACAAAGGGCTCTTTCCAGTAAGACAGCTCGCACTGGGAACTGGAAAACCCCTCCTCTCCCAAGACCTGGCCAGCAAAGCAGCGGGACCGTTGACGCACCACCAGCAGCATTGCAGGAGCCTTGCTCCAAGCACGATGCCCCTCTGCAAAGCACGGTCCAGCAGAGCACATGAAAAGCAAGTTCAGAAGCTGCCAGAGCCGAATTTCCAATTTTCCCCGAATGACCTCCCTCCTATCAGAAAAAGGGACCAATTAAATGCACGAAGGGGCACTAATAGCAAAATCTGGCTAAGTGTGACTGCTGAGAGCCGGCAACACGAGCAGAATGCCTGCTTGCCCTCCTCCTTGCCGGCAGCTGGTGGAGCTGGGGGCAAGCTGAGCACCCCTGGCAGAGCCACAAGCCCCTGAGGGCATCCACGGAGCTACACGAGCAAGCCCTGCCCCCCACTGCCCCAAGAACCCAGTAATGCCCAGCTGGTGGACAATAGACAGAGGGAACAAAAGGCACCTGTCTTGAGGCAGACTTAGCTCCTTCCAAAAGCTGTTTTAGTGGGAAACTGGGATGTGCCAGCCCCGGCACGAGTGAGGGATGCTTCCCAACACCAGTACACAGCCTGGGAGGGAGGGAGGGAGCAGAGGATATGGAGAACAGCAGGAGGAAGCATCACGGCCCAAGCTGTTATTTCGTACCCTGTCCTTAAGGTGCCAATTTATAGCAAATGACCGTTTTCCACCTGCGACGAAAAGCCATTTCATTGAGGAATTTCTGCCCAGCTCTGTTGCTGAGCCCTCGGTGTCTCTCCCAGGGCCCGATGCCCTGCCCGCAGTAGACAAAAGCACCTTTCGTGGCAGCGAGATGCTACGAGGGATTTTCAGGGAAGCTGGAGAGGAGTGAGCTTGTTGGAGGCATGAGATAAAAGTTGAAACATCAAAAGAAACCCAAGTATTTGTGGGAAGGGAGCTGGGTGGATTAATTCCCCTCCAGCTGGGGAAGGAGATCAGCCTCCAGATACCCACCATCCTTAATTAGCAGCCCCTCAAGTCCCTCAGCCTCCCCATGTGAGGTCTGGAGAAGGGGAATACGTCTCCCTCTCGGGAGGGCTGCCGCGAGTCGCCATTTATATATTTATTCAGCTATTTATTTTTTTGTTTCTGCCCCCATGCTGCTTTCCTTGCTCCTAGTTCCCGGAGCCCGTGAGCCCCCTGCGGATGGCTGAAAGCAAATCTGAATATTCAAATTGTTATCAGCTGCCCAGCAGAAGGGGCTGGCTCAGCCCGGCTCACAGCTAGTATCCCCCGCTCTGGAGGAAGCCACGGGAAGCTGCTTACATTTTCCTCACCCCTTCCTCCCTGCTCCTGCCACCCAGAGCAAACAACAGAGCTGAAACACATATCACCAAGAAGAAAAACAAGCGTCATCTCCCCAGGCTTGCAGAAGTCCTGGTGAGCAGTGGTGGGATCATGGATGAGCTGGCTCTGGCAGCATCATCTCCGTGGTGCTGAGGATGGGAGTGGGATGCAGGGGTGTGCTACTGGTGCATGACCTGCTCTGCCTGCTCCTTTCACCCCTTACCCACCAGCTCCTCTATTGCTTGAGGTTTTTCACTCAGAATCAAGTTGGTTTTTTTTTTTAAGAGGCAAAAATTAAGGAGCATCCTGACAAATCATAGCAACCCTCCAACACTGAACTCACCCTCTGTCCGAAATAAATTGAGCCATAAAGAAACAGGCTGCAGAGGGAAAGTTTGCTATTACACAAAGCCAGGATGGGGCCACATGTTTCCCAGCTCCTCTCATCCCCTGCCAGCTCATGGACCCAGCCCTCACCGTGGCTCCAGGCCGCTGCCAGCTGCCTCCTTCCTGGCAATCAAACCTCCTCCCAGCCCTAGCCAGCGCCACAACTGATGGAAATTTCATGTCAACTCAGCTAAGAGACAGTCATAGCTGCAGTTGGGCATAATTATTATTTTGTTCTTCGTGTGCGTGTTCCTCAGAGCGTGTAATAGGAGCTGCATCTTGTCCCTGATGCCACAACACCAGTATCAACCTCTTGCTGGTACCCGACTTCCAAAAAAGCGACGGCTGACTGGTCTACCCCAAATGCTTCGTCTTTGAACGATTTGTGATGGACCTGTTTGCCAACCCCACGAATCCCTCTCGAATTCCAAGGGGCTAGAGCAGAGGGGAGGCTCTCCCTGGGCACAGCTAACACGGCAGACCAGGGCAGAAGCTGAGGCCTGAGGCTGCGAGATGCCAGGAGGTGGGTACGTGTGTCCCTCCAGAAGTCCTGGGCACCATGTGGGACCTGCTCATACACCTGCTATGAATCACGGCCAAAAATCTGCCATCCCAGCCTGCCAGAGGTGGTCACAGGGCACGGTGCACCACGAATCAGGGAACCCTTCTCACATCAGAAGGCCAGGAGCAGCTGCCTCAGCCGTTCCAGCTTTGACTGAGGATGGATGGTAAGCTTTATCCCTGCTTTTTCACCCAACTGGCTGTATCCATCCCTTCTGCTCCCACCCAGCCCCTTCCTCATGGGAGTGCACATGGAAACACTTCAGAGATTATTTGACCTTCCACCAGTCAAAGCAGGTGTTTAGCGTCGCTTACCAACAGCTACGCAAAAACCCAAATTAAGACAAAAATAAACCAAACAAACAAACCCAAACCCCTAGACAAGAAAACAACCCTTCCTCAACCATTCCAACTCCCTAAAATCATCGGGGTGCATAGCTAGGTTGGTGGCCTGCAATCTGCACAAAGTGAGCTACATTTGGGATCCTCAACTGGGATCTTCAGCCTGGGATCCCCAACTTTTCTCTGTGCTGACTCGACACAGGGCTCCCTTCAGGTCCCTCTACCCCTGAGCTCAGCTGCAGCTTGCTTTTCCAAAATGGAGAGTCCTGCCTTTCTCAAGCACAAAATCCAGTGTAACACCAGCTTTCCTCCCAGCCACTTTTCTAGGCATGGGCTATTCCCTACAAAAAAGCTGAGGAGGGTTTAATATCCCTCATTCTGGCAAGTTTGCAAAGAAAGGAAAATGCAAAGAGTTCAGGAGTGGCGGAGGAAGAAGGGGAAAAAAATAAGAGGTTTGTTTTGTTCATTCTTTTTAAGAAAAATAGCAATTAGTGCCTCTTTGTATAGCCTGGATACTTTATGCCTGGTTCTAGCTAGTCAGAGACAAATAATGCTTAATCCTTCCTTTGAAAACACAAGGCATAAGAGGGTTATTCCCTCCACCCACTTCAAGGCATTTAACTAGAGTGCTCTGAATAGTCCCTCCAGAGTTGCCTGCCTCTCTTCTGCTGCCCAGCCAGCCACCTCCAGCTCCCAGCACCCACCAGTGACCCAGCACCCAAAGCACAACACCTTCAATGAGCCATTTGAGAGCTCACCAGGCATGGACACTTGTCCCCTCCATCCCTAAGGACCTCCCTAGGGTCCTCAGGGGATGCAGGATGCCTGGAGCAAAATGCTCCCCTGCGTTAATGATCCTCCTCCCCACACTGGCACCCCTTTTCTCCCATCTTTCTGTCCATCCTAAGTGTCAGTCCCCGCTCCTGGAGGAGTTTTCTCCTTCCCCGCTCTCCCCAGGTTATCTGCTGAATTCCACACACGCCTGCACAGACGGGATCAATCCGAGGCTGCCTCGCCTTCAGCTTATCTCTGCTCCAAATGATTGATTTTCCCTCTTTAAGGGTAATTTGCTGGTGAATTCCATGTATTGCACAAACCCCTGTGAAATCTAATTCAGCCCGACTGGCAGCTGGCACTTTTGGGAGAGAATACTCGAGCGCCGTCAATTCCCCTTTACAGTTCCTTGCTGTGTAGATCATATTTATAGTGTGCGTGTCTGTCATATGCATATATATGCTATGAGTGATTCATATATTGCACCTGCACATGCATGGGCACATGAGATATCCCTACACGAGTCTCCGATGTAGCTTTAAGCAACAAATACTGTGTATTCCCATGGCCTGGATTTTCTTTCTTTTTTTTTTTTTTTTTAAATTCCCCATTTATCTTCCTCAATATGCTTATTTTGGAGAATTGTTTCGAAATTATTTCAAAATGTCAGCCCATCATACTTGTGCTTTAGACGGTCTCTGCCCTTTTCTTCCTCTTCAGTCAACTGTGTCAAGGAAAATCAAGTGAAATCCATGGCAGAAGAGCTGGTTTCTCTGGCGTGCCCTGGGAAAATACACTCTCATTTCTTTTAATACACCTCTGTGGATCTCGCAGCGATAGGAACCTCAGATAGGGGATGTGCTGAAGGTTTCCCTGCTCTTTTTTCTGCATGGCCAGACCCTTGCCCTCCCCATAAAATATACCATCAAGCCACCAGGCTCTATAATAGCGGCATATCCAGGAAAGACATCCATGACCCCCACCTTAGCCAGCCTCGGAGCGGATGAGCCTGAGCTACCCACCCCTCCAAATGAACTCAAGCTTATTCCACAGCTGGGGGCTCTTGCTCTCAACCTGGGAAAAAAACCTTGCTGCAAAAGTGGCTAATTCAAGGCTTTAATCTTCTGTCTCACACGCAGGATTTATTCATCCCCGCTGATCTAGCACAACACGAGCGAGAGGAGAATCTAACCCCAGCCTGGGAGGGTGGATGAATATGCACACCGGTCTCCTGCGGTGTCCAGCTGTGGTGCCTCAGCCTAAATACCAAGAAGCTTTCACAGATTTTCATAACCAGCCCTCAGACAGCTTTGGGAAGGTGTTCAAGAGGTTTGCTGCCTCTTTGGCAGAGAGAGAAACTCAGCCTTGTGGAGGTTAATGCTTTTTTTTTCCTCAAAAGGCTGGCTCCAAAACCCCCCCGCGCTGATTTCTCCTGCACTGAAGTGTTTTCAGGAAGGCGTAGAGAAGGTGAAAAGAAAAACCAGCAGATCCATTCGGACACCCTTCCTGGCTACACCCCAAAATCCACAGCTGGGGTCACCTCAGCTCAACCCGGGGGCATCCTCCTTGGGATGCTCCCCATCCCACCTCGCATCCCCGGCCAGCTTCTCCTCCAGCAAAGCTGGGACCACGTTTGAGGGACAGCATCAAGGGTCAAACTGGGAGAAACGGGTCTCTCCTTGAAGGCACCCTGCTTAGGTACCTTATCTGAGACGTAAATGCCGGCCTAGCTCCGGAAAGGCACTTAAACACAGAGGTAAAATCATCCATACGCTTTCAAGCACAGGTCTTGTGTGCAACATAAATACATTTTTAAGTGCTTTGCTGAATCGGTTAATCTAACTCCTTCAAAAAGCAATCATTTAAGTTTGTGCGAAACACACCAGAAGAAAGAAAGACCAAAAAAAAACCCCAAAAAACCCCACCATTTCAAAAGGCCGCGTGGGCCTGGTTACAAATCACCTTCTTTTTTAATGGCCTCGGCAGCCCACGCAGTGTGTTCTGAGGGCCAGACCTGCCTGAAACCCCTTTCTCCAGCTCTACAAAGACACAACTGGGGTGTGAGGACAGGCAGGTTCCCCCAAATTACCCAGCCCCACGGGACCCCTGCGTGGGGCAAGGTTCAGGCGTGGGCTGCTCCATCGCAAGCATGAGGGTTGAAGGAACAGCGTCAAAATTTGCCGGAGGGGCCAGGAGAAGGGTGATGGCTTGGCTCAAGAAAGAAACCAAGCTGCCAAGGGGCTCTCCCAGGACTTAATGACATGGGTTGGGAGGCAGGAGACAAAACAAGAACACCACGATCTTCCCCAAGACTCAAGCTTTCATTTCACTATCCCTATCCATCTGTTCTCATTTATTTATTTAGCTGCTCTCCCTGGAGATGTGTATAATTCTCTTCTTATTTTCCTTTGCCCCTTACACAAATGAACTGTGTCAACTCCTACGTGAAGGCCATGTTGGCGAAATAGCTTCTGTCAGCCAACATCCTCAAGACCTCCATCTTCATTGTCCCATCCCTCCACCCACAGAGAGCTGAGTGAGCCCAGCACCACCTCAGCTACCTCACCAATCCAGATGGTCTGCTGAAAACCTTGCAACTCTCATGAGGTACTTCAACATCCAAAATCACCACCAGGAAACTATCTTCCCCTTTCTGTACGTTTTTTTTTACTGAAAGTTTGAGTGTCTCAGGACTTCTCTAAATACACTGTCTGGAAAGCAGGGCTGGAAAAACGCTGGCTGCAGATGCAGTCCCACTTCTCTCTTATATACATCTTATACATCTTTTTCATCACCTGGGTATCCTCCCCTATTTCCAACCCCCCTCCCAGAGCGCTACCTTGATGGTTAATCCAGTTGCCAGCATCCACGAGGGGAATTAAGAATCATCCACTGCAGAATAATGCAGGAAAAAAAAGCCCCACTGCTTATAACTTTTACCCCTCCAGATATTCCAAGACATCAGCTCTCCTGTGCTTCTTATCAGTGAAAATAACGCTAGAGTCAAAGTAATTCATACTATATGATGGTCTCCAAAGACGCGTACTGAGTGAAACTCCCTCAGACTCCCTTAGCAGAAGAGGTCCTCTCTCAGCAGTTTTAAAAATCTCAGCCAATTCTTTTGGGGAAATCTCAGGAAGTTAAAGCAATACACCAAAAAGAATGAGTCTATTTTTTGCTGGTGCGATCGGGAAGGCAAAGCTATTTTTTATTCTCCCATTTTAAAATTAGCAAGGCTGAAAAGTGAATTCTTGAATGGGAGTCACTCCAGTAAAACGAGCTTTTAACCAGAAATAATGACAGATCCTTCATCCTTCTGGCACCAACAGAAGTGTTACAATGCCCTTCAAGAACGGATCTGCTGACATCTCTCCGAAAGCACGACAGCGGCTCTATTCAGAAACTATCCTAAGCATCTGTCATATCCATATCTTCTTTATTAGCAATTGACATTTTCAAGAAAAAACAGTCTCTTTATCTGCTTAATAGCTCATCTGCACCTCCTCAGGCTGAACTCATAACTCTCAGATGGTGACATCATGTCACAAGTAGATTATTAGTTCTGTGTCATAATCACTTCACATGAAAAAAAAATGGGATCTCTGGGAGGCTTTATGAGACGTGGTGAACTCCACCCAGGACCGAGGAAAGGCAAATCCATCATTTCAGCCAGCAAAGGCATCTTAGAAGATGCACATTTTAATCTACCCACTGTGATTTTGGGGTCGAGGAGAGATGTTCTGTTTTGTATTCCTCGGTGGCATCACATCGTTTACCCTGAAAACATCCTCACGATGCCATTTTTTCTGACAAACCCTCTTCCCTCATCTCTCGCTCGGCTTCAAAAGGCGTAGGGACGGCAGGAGCCAGAGCCTTTCCAAGGGATTTTGGAAAGTTCACCATGAGGTGTCAGCACTTGTTTGAAGCAGACAGGCAGCGAGGCGGGGTTGGAGGGTACCGCCACACAGAAGCAGCCAAATGTGAACTGCACAAGTCAAATAATCAGGGTAATTGAAGGCTGCAAGCCCAGGGTTGGAAAACACACTCCAATCCCTTCGTGGCATGGACTGGCACGTAATAAATAGGAGCTCTGTTAACACGAGGGAGGAACTAGCCTCCAAACCTCCTGACTCTTTTACAGCCATGAGCTGGTGTCCCAGTCCCTCCATGTTTCCTCCAACTCCATGCTAGTGGGTATCTCTTACCTCCTCCCCTGCCAGCAACAGTACACATCCCTACTGGGGCAGAGAAAGGAGGGTGTAGCTGGGGGGGTCAGTCTCTTCTCCCAAGTCCCAGGCGATGGGACAAAAGGAAATGGCCTCCAGTTGCCCCAGGGGAGGTTCAGATTGGAGAGTAAGGAAAATGTTGACTTGGAAAGGGTTCTGAAGCCTTGGACTGGGCTGCCCAGGGCAGGGGTTGAGGCCGTATTTAAAAGCTGGGTTGACCTAGTGCTTAGAGACATGGTTTAGTGATGGTTTTGATCAGAGTGAGGTTGATGGTTGGACTAGATCTTAAGTGTCCCTTCCAACCTGGACAATTCTATGATTCTAATTTGGGGGTCAGATGAGTGAAGCAAAGCAGCAAGAGGTCTGCCATTTTAAACGCATTTACACCTTCTATGGCTTCTATGGCTTTTATGGAGGGCCTGTGGTGGGAAGCAAAGCCAGATCTGTGCACCATCTCCACGGTTAAGCCATCTTTCCTAGCAGTGTACCTCTCCCCTTTCCTTTTCCTGGGCTTTGAAGGCTGTGAAACAGCCGGCTGCAACCTGCCCACACAGTGGTCACCAGAAGGAGTGACCACACCAGCAGCCCTGTAAGTGCCACCTTCTTGCAAGGGGCCAGAAGCTTAGGGTGAAACCCAAGTGTCTTCTGATTTCTGGCACTGGGGAGCTCTGTGTGGCAGCATCTTCATGTTGCTGTTGTGTCCTCTGGTCTGAAGCGGGGACCAGCTGGTGTGGTCTTTGGACCTCTCTGCTGCACAGCTATTGCATGTCACCTGCCAGAGAGAAGTTTCTCTTCCCTACCCCTTTCCTTAAGGCAAAGGCTTGGGGACCAGCAGTTGAGTTTTTTTTCCCTAATGCTTTCTCCCGTGATGGGATTAAGCAGGACCTGCTCCTTTAAAAAGTGTCCCCTTCCCCATCATCCTCCCTCCTTCCAATTACAGCACTAATTTCAGTAATGGAGCATTAATGGAGTAATGGACTGCTGAAGCTGGCCTGAAGGAACTGTAGTGCTCAGCACAAATTGAGTAAATAAACCATATATTAGATTTCTAAACAATACTTTTAGTCTCGTCCCCAGGGAAAGAGAGTTGTCAAGACTTACTTAAGTCAACCCAGCAAAATGTATGCAAAAGATCCACCCATTCATACCCTGGGAAATGGCACCAGTGGCCTGAAGCACCAGTGAATCTCTCACATAAATCTCTGCTATCCTGACAGAGAGATCTTTGCGTTGTTGCCTTCTCCCAGTTCCGCTTCTTTGATTTATTTACCAATAAGCAGCTTTGTGCCTGTTTCTGTTTGTGTCTTGCTAGAGAGCTGGCCCTCTATGATGAAAGAGAATGACTTGCAATTGTAAGGAGAGAGTTACCACGGAGCCATGCGAAGTGATGGATGAGAGCAGTTTTCAGTCTGGGAAAGTCCTGATTATTTTCTTCTTCCACAAGCAGCAGCCCTCTGTCAACATTTTTATTATTTCAAATTAAAAATAAGCTTCGCATTACCTCAGCCAAATAAATAGAAATGAGTAATGAAGTACTGACTATCCAGATTTACCCCACTGGCATCAGGGTGACTAATTGTAATTTCGTTACTCTTGGATGCCCAGCTGAGGTTTTCCAAGGCAAGCAGAGCGAGAGCTGGAGGCAGAAGATGGGGCCTATGAAGAGAGGCAGAGGCACAGGGTAGCAAGATGACTTCTCCACATCCCTCTCTCCATGTCAGTGGGAAAATGAGGGTAAAATCCAGGACTCAGACCAACTCCATTTCCTAGAAGCAAACCTTTTGTGTCTCGAAGAGGCAATCGTGCAAAGCCATAATTCTTATGGGGCAGCAATTGTACGGGTGTTCAGCATCCCACAAGATGTTTATTTACTCTCTAGGAAATTCAGTGTGATCTGAGAGCAATCTTTTCAACCTTTGTGGCAGAAATACACATGTTGGGTTTTTTTTTTCTGCTTTAATTTCCTCTCGGCCCTGATGTGGTTAAGAGAGAGTAAAGAAGGCTCTACCTCTTCTTGTTTGTAAGTTTTATTCGGCTGTGCCATTGCTAAGAATAAGCTAAACAGAGGCGGTTTAAGCTTGAATTGAGAGAAGGAAGAACATGCTTTAGTTCTGTAATCAGTTTGGAGATGGGGTCCGGACCATAGTGTTTTATCAGGGGCAGTTTTACACAGACATCATTAATCTACTTCAGATGTCTGACACTTGGAACTTGGGTATGTTAAAATCACTCCCTCACTTGACCTCCATGTGAAAGAATCAAAATCCACTGATGTATACCAGACCGAGCTGATGTCGTGTCTCTCAGGGTGTAATGCAGTGTCACTCACATTCCTTATTTTTACTGGGGGTAATTTTGAATGATATGTGTAAGAAAAGGCATGTGTACTGTGCTGGCTATCATAGTCCAGCAAATTTAGCCAGTAAACACTGAAATCTGCTTCTACAGCTGAGCGGGATAGGTGATTTTGGCATGCTATAGAGGAACTGCAACACCTTTTTATCTCTGTGGGAAGATTAATGCATTACTCTGTGAATAATTTGTTAGGTATAAAACCAGGTAGGTCTCCGGGAGCCATGAGTTTTATCACACCCAGGAGTCACACCCAGGAGTATGGATTCAAGAGCTTGGAAGACATCTGTGTGCCCTTTGAAACAGCATGCAGAGTCCCCATTTTAAGAAATGGACTTTAATAACGCTTTCATTGAGCTCATGAGCTTCCTGTTTTCACCGCGATGATGCTCTTGAATCCAATCAGGTTGCTGAGCTCCTCCCTTGGCACCTTCCTCTTCCAAGAGGAACAGCTCGAGCTCACACAGCTTGACAAAATACTGCACCTGCAAACTTCAGAGCCGCCTTTTACATGGCCTGCATTTCTCTCCTCCCTCAGCAGGTCTTCCTGCAGAACGCTGGTGGTCCACAGCCCTTCATACTTCCTTGATGCATTTGCTCTTCATCCTCTGCAATTTCCCCAGTCCTTTTTTTTTTGCCTTACCCATCAGAAGTTTTAGGAGTCTACTTCCTTTCTCTAACTCTTACATTTCCACCACTGGGTCCGGCAACTTCTCTGCTTTTCATCACTTCCCATCACTTTCTTCCCTAACCTCTACCCTCACCTGGCTGCTTACCCCTTCTGCATACAATGCAAGCACATGAAAGTCTGACCCATGTGAGCCCCTGCCCCGGGGACCACTTGATCCTGCCTTGGTTTTCTTCATTTCGACTCTGACCTCACTTAAAGCACAGTTTACAAAGCCTGTCTGGAATTTTCTTCCCCCAAATTTCAAGCTGCTTCTTCAAAGCTTGAAGATCTTAAAGCTGTGCTGTACGTGCATAGGTATCATGTGCTAATGTTCTCAGAAGGAACAAGGACCACCTCGATAGGAATTTTCAGCAAACACTGTGTGCTCAGCTTCTGACAGCTGCCATGGAAACTTCATCCTGAGGTTCTGCAAAGCAGATGAAAATAAAGTTTTGTGATGAAAAAAAATGTCAGCTCTTGCAGGCTGTTGCTCGGTGGTTAGTCCTTTGGCAATCACAAAGCACGGAGCTGCCAGCTCTTCAGCCTCGTGCACAGAAATCAGAGTATGTGACAATAACAGCCCAATTAAATGAATATGAGTTAACTTTTACAGTGAAAGGGGTTCCAGAATACAGAATCCCTGCCAATCTGGGGAGGTACTTCCCTCCTCGCATCTTAGTTGCTTTTTGGAGAAATACGTGAAGCAATGAGGCTTTGGGGTTTTTTTACAGAAAAACTATCCCACCTACACCTTTACCTTCTGAGCTATTAAGTTAAGCCTCCGTTTTCTCTGCCTTTGTGATGTGGCTGTACACATGGATGAGATGACAAAGCGATGGCCCTGGAGCCTGGAAATCCCAGCTTTCCCACTCCGTTTCCTATGCTCGGGAAGGAAAGGCAGCAGGGTTGTTAGGAAGAGCCAGTTGTAGATGCTATTCTGACACGGCTCGGTGTGTCTGGTGGACCTGATCTAGAGCTATCTGACATAATTGGGATCTGAGAGAAAACAACCTTCTGCCCCTTCCCCCGTCCAGCAGTGTTTGCATTCAGATGGCAATTTGGAATCTCATTCTGTTATTTTTTTGGTTTTGCTTTGAGATATGAGACATTTAGCAATTGCCAGGATAAATACAGTTATATCTTAAGGATGGCTGGTGGTTGTTGTTTTTTTTCTGAGAATTCTTAGCTATTTTGTGAAACTCCCTGGGTGCTCAGGGCATCTCTCCTCTCCGCCACTCCATTGCTTAATGTTTGACCAGACTTACTAATTCCTTCTGCCTATCTAAATTCCATTTTAAATAATCTGTGTTTTCCTACCCAAAGCCATATTGTCAGGTGACCTGCACTGAAATATTCCTGTTGTCAAGACAAAACTAAACTGCATATCAAGGATTTTTTTTTTTTTCTTCTTTTTGCCAAGGGTTTCTCTCCAGTGGAGGATGTGGAAAACCTTCTAAATGATTTTTTTAATGCAAGGTGAGTGCTTTTTTTATTGTGCTCTAGCATGTCTGGGAGAGGAGACCAAGAGTAAGATACCTAATGTGCCTGACCTGGTGCAAATGCAGTCTTGTATTAAGGCAGAAACCTTTCTGACACCTTATGGGAGTTGTTTTGCCTGTCAGAGGCTGCCCAGAGAGGTGGTGGAGTCTCCTCTGGAGACATTCCAACCCCACCTGGACATGTTCCTGTGGGACCCGCTCTGGGTGGACCTGCTCTGACAGGGGGTTGGACTAGATGATCTCCAGAGGTCCCTTCTAACCCCATAGCATTCCATGATTCTGTGAAAGCCCCTACAAAATTTTGCAGAAAAACTTTAACAAGTTTGTGGCAAATCTAGCTTTACTGGTGTGACTGGGACAGTCTCTGGGATTGTGTCTGCCTCTGATCCCTATTCTGGCCTTAGAGTTGAGGCCTTTTTTCTTGGTCTGGCAGCATTTTAGTGTGCACAAGGTATTTGTTTCTCCAAGACTAGATGGCCCACATGAAAGGAGGAGGTAGCAAAGCAAGAGTACAGTTCCAAATCTGGGCCAGCATCTTCTCTGCTACCCTGGTGTGAGTGGTGGCCCTCATCAAGGGAACCCCTCCCAGAGCGACACCCAGAGCTAGTGCTGGCGGCTGAGCTGAGAAAAACCATGGTGGTGGCCAGCTCTGCTTGCTGCTCCCCCTCTTTCTCTGGTCCTTGCTGGCCAGGCTGTTAAGGCTAGGAAAAGCCATTGGGTAGGTGACAAGAGCCAAAGAATTTGCTGAATGTGTCGGGCTTGATAGCAGCCACCCCTTGCCGGTCGCATTCCTCGGCCACGGGGCAGATGCGCAGAATAAATCCCAGACCTTTCTCCCAGCAGGAGATAAGACCTGGAGCTTCTTTTTCCCCATATGGTGTGAAATTGGCTCTTCTGCCCTAGCGGCTAGGGGCAGCTGGTAGGGTTTAGATTTTTATTTTTTTATTATTGAAGATGCTTCAATGGGCTTGCATTTAGGCTTGGATGCCCTGCAGACAGCAGCAGAGGCCCGTGAGGGTGTAATCCCTAGGGCTGGCTCCACTACAGAGGTATGGAACAGAAAGCTGGGTTGTTGCAAAGGGGAAGGAGAACGTTAAGGCACATGATCCCACAGAAGGTTCATTGCAGCTCTCCATCACCCCAGATGGCTGTGTGGCACTGAGCCATGGTAGGTGGAAGCCTGTGAGGGGAAAGACGATGCTGAAGAACGTGCTGTTACGTATTTCCTCAGGTTTCTCCTCCTTGGCAGGGCTGTGCTAGGACCTCAGACTTGGAAGATGTAATGAAAAACTGTCTTCCCCTGCAGCTCCCCAGGGACCTTCCCTGGCACTTTGCCTGGCTCTGGGCACCTGGCACTGTGGTGGGGAGATGAGCTCTTGCAAAGAAACATTGGAGGTACCTGTGCAGCCCCAAGGAGGGCAACGCAGAGGTCCTCAAACTTCCCTCATCATACTGGAAAGGGAGATGAAGATCATAGAATCATAGAATCATGGAATTGTCTGGGTTGGAAGGAACCTTTCAGATCATCTAGTCCAACCACCAACTCAGCTCTGATAAAAAAACCCCACCCTCAACCCATCATTAAACTATGTCTCTAAGAACTAGGTCAACCCGGCTTTTAAGTACCTCCAGGAATGGTGCTTCAACCACTGCCCTGGGCAGCCCAGCCTTATAAATCTTTCAGTGTAAAAATTTTTCGTGATCTCCAACCTGAACCTCCCTTGGCCCAACTTGAGGCCAGATAATACTTCCTTCTCTTACAAGTGCTAATTAGCCAAACACCCACAGAAATATCATTGTTTCCAGGAACAGGGACAAAGGCCCCTGCATTCTGTGGAGTCTCCAAATAGGTGGGAAACCTCTGCCTTGTGCTGTGCAGACTCTCAAACTTTGGACAAAGTGGGTAGGCTTGAGCCTCAAAGTAAAGACACAGCAAGAGCTTGCTATCATGACAAGTGTCTTTCTGCAGTCCTGATTCTGGAGTTTCACTGAGATTTTGGGCATCATTTTTAAATTATGTAAAAATAATCGTAAATATTTGCATGAGGGTAGTTTCCAAAATGCAACAAACTGGAAAAAAACTTGAAAAACTCTCTCAGCTGCTGTTGGGCTTCCTTATGCAAAATCCATTTTCAAGCCTGACTTCTAAAGGAAAGGTGGTACTTGGAGTGTTGTGGTCCATTCTGTATCGTCCGTATGGCTACTTCTGCCTCCAAAATAACTTTCAAAATCATAGGGCAGCAATAAACAAACAGTTCAAAGATGTTTATTTCTTACAGGTTTCATGGCAGTAAATATCTAATTAGAGATTAGAGGATAGACAATCTATTCATGCTCCAGCTGAGGGAAATTGTGAACTCAACCATTCAGAGACATCAGAGAGTTAAAAACTGCGCCCTCTCCTCCCCTCCCCCCCTCCCCCTCCCTCCCAACATCAGGAGCAATTTCAGTTAAAATTTTAAGTTTATTAAACAGCAAACATAAGCATAACTGCAGGATGCAAAATCATAGGAAACCATTTCTCTTTGGTCACGGTGCTTGTAGAGCTATAATTTCACAGAATCAGAGAATGGTTAAAGTTGGAAGGGACCTTAAAGATCATCCAGTTCCAAACCCCTGCCCTGGGCAGGGACAC
>BJBW01000917.1:53175-90711 GCA_004320125.1 Scolopax mira
CTTCTCTGGGCAACCTCTTCCAGGGTCTCACCACCCTCCCAGGAAAGAATTCCTTTCTGGTATCTCATCTAAATCTCCCCTCTTTCAATTTAAAACCATTACCCCTTGCCTTGTCATTATACTTCCTGACAAAGAGTCCTTCTCTGTTTCTCAGCTATGTTTTTTGTTTCATTTGCTCGTGTATTTTTCTTTACAAAAATGCAGAATTTCATCCTTACTGCTCTTAGTACTCAAAGAGAAACTGATGAAAGCCACAGTAGATTTGCTTCATCGGATAACATAACACATCATTCAAAAGGTAAGTTGCAAACAGTGGTCCTAATCTAATAACATTAACCATAACCTCTGCTTCTCTTCCCCGCCAAATCCCAGCCACTTTGAAAAAAATCTATCTTCTTGTCCAGTGATAAGTGATTTTTTTATCGACGTGATATATCTAACAGTGAAATGGATTTCCCTTTTTACAAGGCATGACACTTTTTGCTATGGAATATTTCCATTACAAGAGGGCTTGATTGATCTAAGAAGTGTCCTAGATAATATCAGGCTGATGGGGAATAAATTAGCCTGAACGTTGATGTCGAGTACTCTTTCTAAGTGAGTTAATGCCCTTCCCAGTAAGGATGCATAATATTTGGAAAAGTTGTTTCTTGCAAAACAGCTACAACCTTCTATCATTTTTCTCCCCCTCAACTTGGCAAATACTTGTGTTTTTCACTTTCCCCTCGAGGAGGAATTGTCCCCGTGACCTGAAAAACTTTGGTCTTTCTTAATGCCTCAAGTTGAAAGCAAACAGTAGTGACCTGCACCAAATATTGATTTGCTCCTGGAAGGGGCTGCCCAGCTGCAGCCTGCTCTTAAGTGGAAGCTGTATGTGGTTCCAGCTGCCCTTTGATCCAGCTGCAGTGCTTCCCGTCTCATTTCTGAGGGTAAAAACAGAGATCTGCCTTCTGCGGGGAAACCTGCCCCGTGCTGCTCTCCTCTTTCCTGTGCTTTAATTCTCCCCTACTTACCAGCTCCCGGGTTTCTGGATAACAAATGCATTGCTTGTTCTGTCTTTTTTGTACCAGGGGAGAAAAATATGCATTTTTCAAACACACTGTACAGGGTGATTCACCCAGAGATATTACACATGTTGCCTCCTCAGGCAGAGCCCAGACTCAGTGGTGAGGGGCTGCTGGAAGAGTTGCCCCAAAGACATGGTCACAAAGTCACTCACTGGAGAGTCTTGATCATTTATAAACAGTGAGTGGGGTTTTCTACTGCCTAGTGCTATCCCTGGAGAGCCCTATGTCTCTCTCCCACCTTTCCCTCTGTGTTTTTGCCCAGAATGAGTGATTATGAGTGACCACCAAGCTGGTGAGGGGTCTGGAGAACAAGTCCTACGAGGAGAGGCTAAGGGAACTGGGCATGTTTAGTTTGGAGGAGACTGAGGGTAGACCTCCTTGCCCTCTACAAGTCCCAGAAAGGAAGGTGGGGGTTGGCCTCTTCTCCCAAGGGAATAATGAGAGGAGCAGAGGAAATGGTCTGAAGTTGGGGCAGGGGAGGTTTAGATTAGATCTTGGGAAGAATATTACTGAGAGGGTGGTCAGGCACTTGAATGTCCTGCCCAAGGAGGTGGTGGAGTCACCATCCCTGGAGATATATAATAAACATGTTGACGTGGCACTTCAGAGCATGCTCTAGTGCCTGAGATTGTTGAGTGTGATGATTGTTGTGGTGAGGGGGTGTTGTTTTTTTCTGTTTTGGTGTTGTGTGTTGGTGTGGTTTTTTTAATGGTTGGACTCGATGATCTCAAAGGTCCCTTCCAACCATGAAGGTCCTGTGATTCTGATTCTATAGCATCACCCATGCAGTCACCATAATATTTTTAACTTGCCTGAGGAGGCAAGTCCTGTGCAGAACTGCTGCAGGTCTTCAGGTCCAGCCTAAAATATGGGATGGCAGCGGCATCCTTCTTGAGGCCTTTCATACCCCTGGGACACCCCATGGTGAACACCAGTTTTGCCCTATTACGCTGGGGGAGACAGAGCTACTGTGAGCAGGATGGACGCCTGCTCCACGAGCTGGAGTCCCCTTCTGCCCAGGCACCTCAGGGCCAGGGGGACCCAAAACAGCCACCTCTTGGTGCTGCTGGGTGTACTCATCCCCTCCTCTGTGTTTTGGAGGAAGAGACCTTCACGTGTGTAGATCAAGGACCATCGGTGTGAGCAGCTCACAGCCACGTGTGGCTCTGCCTCCAGCCATGTTGTAACCACAGGCTGGGAGCAGCACCAGTCCAGAATTGCTTTTCTTAATTATAGCTATTTTATTGGAGACTACAGCTTCTGTGAGAAATTGCCAGGATTTGGGAAATGCCAGACAGAATCAACTGGAAGAGCAAAAATCTTTTTTTTTTTTTTCTTTTGCTGGCATTCCTACGCTGCAATTTTAATGTTTAAGAAGCCTTTTTCCCCTCACACCCAAAGACAGTCGATGCAATAAAAGCACAGCTTTGCTCCAAAATGGTCCGTTCTGGATTTGCATAGTACTTTAGTATTTTTAAGAGAAACTGGCTCCCTTCCAGATTCATATGCCAGAGGCTGAAGGAGCTAAATTTAAATACCAAAGTATTCCAAATGGATATTTTACATTAACAGCAATCTCATTTATTTTAGTTTAGTGTTTTCACATAGTTTTTCAAAGTTAAGCTAGACTCACTGTGTAAGAATGAGTGTTTCATTAATTTTTATAAGAGTTATTAGAAGCATATGTTTTAAAGCTTCATTTTGTAACATAGCAAAGTATATTTTAGACATATTTATTTACATAATGGCCACATTAAAAGAAAATTTCATATGGAAAAACGTAGCAATACCAAGCAAGGGTTACCACAAAGTTTCAAAAAATATATATTAATGATATGGAGTGAAAAGAAACAGGAAAAATTTTAAAAATGAAATGAGAGGATGTGATTTTTTTTTTAAGTGAGCACATTTCTATTCCTATCACAAAGGCAGTGGAAGAACAGCATTCTACAGGAAACTTCCATGAGGAATCATGAAAAAAAGCCGTGAAAGAACTGAATCATGAAGAAAACCAGATCTTCATCTCAAGAAGGTGAGAAACCTTGACTTTGGTTTTGCTGTTCTGATCAGTTTTGCTTCAGGTTTCATTTTGTTAAATGTAGTATGAATATATATGTATACATACATTTAAAAAGATTTTACTATAATGCAGCAATAAATGAAAAGCACACAAACGTACATGTTTTCACAATGCCAAAAGAAGACTTGACTCAAAATAGTCAGACCTCTACCAATGAGCAATTTTGTGAAATATCTTAGGTTTTGGCAAAAATGCATTTTTCTGTAAGTAAAAAATGTTTCCAGCATTTTATCAGCTCAAGGTTACCACAAGTATAATTGAAAATTGCTACAGCTGATAAATAAACTAAATCAGCACATTATCCTACTAGAAGTAAATCAACAGCTACAACAGCCTCCATTTGTCTAAGGAAAAGTTTGAAGAAAGCCTCAAGACGTAATTTGTTTTTACAGGTTTTCTGTAAAGCTTGGAAAATGTAATCCTGTCCTTAACAGGAATTTGAATTACCATCTAAAATAACTTACACAAGATGCACTGAAGAGATCTTATGCATATAAAAGACGTATGGTTTTTGCTCTGCTTTGACTGAAGAGCTGTCGTTTCTGCAGGCAGGCGTATTCACATTGTGAGGGTATTTTTGTAATTTAAGGTTTTCAGTGAGGCTGCAAGTATATCGTTTTTGAGGAAAACACAAATGATTAATTTTTTCTCTGAATCACGGGAGAACATCAGTAAGATCAACAGGAATTTTATTTTCAAAAGGCCTACAAGATTGGATCTATTGTATCCAAGACCTATTGGATCTATTACAGACCCTTAACCTATCAGCACTGAAAACCACTAAGCTAGAGCCAAAACCAAGATAAACTGGTGACTATATCAAGAAAGCAATAAAGTCATCATTGCCCTGCTGTTCCAGAGGGTTATTTCCTCGTTGAGGAACAGAGCTCCTGAGTTCTCCCTGCAGAATGTTGTGTAACATCCTGCTCCATGAAGGCACACATTCCTGGAAGAGTGGAGGTCTTGAGAATGTCAAAAGCTCTTGAAAACAAGTCCAGCTTCCACTTTGCCAGACACTATGGCAAGGACTGCTCTGAGAGCTAATTTTGGATAATGAGCAGCCAGCAGGGACAGAACATCCTGTAAGTATCTACAGCTGAGCCCTCTTAAACAAGATTGGGATCACCCAAAGCTTTTCTCATGGGTGTTAATACGGTGATTAAAATTTACAAGAGGCCCGTGGTTTTATTTTTGTCTTGTCACATGCAATGGCAGCTAGGCCGGAAATCTGCCTTAACGCATCAAAGTTTAAGAGTCATAGGACGTTTTGGCCAACTACGTGCAGAATGCAAGACACGCTTATGTAGCAATAACTGCTATATAAATTTAGTCCTGGTTGTTGTACGAATGGTGTGGGGCAAAGCATGCTCAGAAATGTTATTTGGATGAACGTACTTTCGCCGGAAGGTCTGCTTTAGTCTGCCAGAATGTCTTGAAATACAAGTCTTCTGTTGTGTGTAAAATAGATATGCTCATGGACGTTTGTAATGTGCAAATGTGTCCTCTATCACTGAGAGATATACCTCTTCAGAGCTGGCAGTGTCTGCTGACAGCCCTGTATGCTAGTAGATCCTGTCGTCTTTCATTACGTGCACCTTTCCCAGAAAAACCCAACGTGAGACCTCCTACTTACATTTTATTTTTGTGTAACTTTTTGGGGGGAGGCCAGGGAGGGAGAGAAACTGCCAACCTTTGGAAGGTGACCTACTCAACAAAATATGTAGGGTTGTTTGTTCCACTTTCTGCTTCTATTCTTTCGCACCTTTGTATTTAAAAGACTGTCTTGAACAGATAGGATCCTAAGTGAGTCTTATCAAGGTCAGAGCTCATTGCTCTGGCACAGATTTGAATACAAAACTTTGTAGATATCTGATTCCAAAACATCTTTGGAAGCCATGTTTACCCCCATGAGCTTGTCTGTGATTGTGGTCAAATTTCTGCTTCCTTTGTTTCGTTTCCATTTTTAGAGGACGCATCCAATTTAGTTTAATCTAATCAAAAGTAAATTTAATTTTCATCTAAATTTAAAATGGTTATGTGAACAACTTTTTTGTTTTGTTTCAGATTTTGGTTTTTGGCTATTGAGCAAAAAAGCTGAGAACAACTTTTCATGGTGATGGATTTACATATATTCATTTTCCCCCCTTAAAAATGCTTGAAACTAACTTAGTCCTGTCAGAAGAAATTACTCTCTCTTTTTCTTTTTCTTTTTTTTTTTCTCCTTTTTTTCAATTAGAAGCAAATGAAATCTCAAAATCTCATGGCAACAACAGTTTTTTAACTCAAATTGCAATGGTCATTGTAACCAGAAAGGATGCAGGCACACGGAGAAGTTGCCCCAGCTGCAGGGATATGGCATAGGTAGGGAAAATTTTCTCAAGTTCTATCCCTTGATTATGTTCCACTATGTATAAAGGACCTAGATTTTTTGGGAACTGGCACTCACCTACATGTGGAGTAATGTAGGAGAGGCATTTGTTTGGCACCTGTCTTGTTCACTATATAACTGCATCATACAGGGAGGAAAACAACTGCAGAAACCACTGAGAGATAACCCCTGCCTGCATCAACCTATGATGTGGTGATTTGAATTTAGGTCATTCATATGTACTCAAGTAATGGGTTAGACACCAAAGAGTGCTTTCTTTAAAACCACTTGGTGAACCTGAGGGGATGAGTTCCTCGCAGACGTTGCCTGGCTCTAGGCAGTCATGAGAGGGCCTGCCTTGATTGAGCTGTTCACCCGTAGATGTCTATGTGCTGTTTGATATGTCTCCAGGGCACCAAATCTGGGTTTTACCTGCTGATCATTTGGACTGGGTCTCCCGTACTTTTATGTCTTATCTACCAGCCCCGTGCTACCATCCCAGGTGCCCATGGCCATGTCAAGTGGGTGCCTACGCAAGGGCAGTTGATTTGAGCCACTGCTGTCCACTGAGTCTTGAAAACAAGTCTCTCTGTGTTTGAATGTGGGTGATCATCAGGGCTTGACAGCTTTGTTCTCTTTCTCATATCTTTGTTTTAGTAGTGCAACGCAACAATAAAATATCTGTCTAAATTATTTTTACTAACTTCTATATCTGTGCAGAGTATAAGCAAAAGGGTGGCACTACATATTTGAGGCAAGGATTGCAAAGAAATTTAAAAAACCCAGCAAACTGGAAATAATTCGTTATGCTTCTTGCTCTGAAATGGTTTACAGTTGCAAATATGTAGATTTTATATATTAGCTGCCGAAATTGCTTGTGTAAACATAGCCTGATGTGAGGAAGAAGAAAAGCAACCAAGAAACTCTGCTTGGTAAACAGTTTCAGCAGATGTTCTTCATGCTCCGGTCTGTGTTGGATCACAGGGATGTGAACATGTTCCCCTGGGTGTTTGCTATGCTTGGATGTGCTATTAAGATAAGAGAGAAGAGAAACCACAGGGGAAGAAGGTTATATGTTTATCACAGAAAAATAAGAAAGCATTTACGAGATGGTTGCTCAAGTGTTGAACTATCTTGATGATTTGATAGGAAGACTTCAGGACAAGGACCGAGGTTCTCCTATTTTGTGCCTGCAGTGCCAAGCCTTGCATTTGCTCACAGGGGATCTCAGTTGTAAAGACTATGTCCACTTTAAGAAAATTGCAGGGTGAGATTTTTATTTGCCTTTGTCCTTTTGCTGCTCTACACCAAAGATCAATCAATGATGAACAGAAGGCTCTGGTTTCCAGGATGGATTTACTTTTGATTAACTTCTGGTGTCGATGAGCTGCATCTTGCCCACTGTGTTTTTGAGGTGAGAAAGGTCACCTCTTCATATGGTACCTCTCTCTACGCTGTCCTCAGTGATATGTTTGTACTCAGTGCTACCTGGGACATGGGAGGTGGCGCTCTCCTTCTAATCCCATCCATTTAAGATGGAGAGAGGTTATGTACCAGTGTGTGCTGGGGGGCAACTGTCTGGAAAGCAGCTCTACAGAGAAGAAGCATAGGATCCTGCTGGACAACAAACTGACCATGAGCCAGCAATGCACCCTTGTGACAAAGAAGGCTGATAGCATCCAGGGATGAATTAGGAGGAGTGTTGCCAGCAGATCAAGGGAAGTGAACCTTTCCCTCTACTCAGCACGGGTGAGGCCACAGCTGGAGTCCTGGGTCCAGTTCTGGGCTCTCCAGTACAAAAGACAAGGTAGAGACAGTCCAGCAAAAGGCCACAAGGGCAAAGAAGGGACTGGAGCACCTCACACATGAGGAAAGGCTGAGAGAGCTGGGACTGTGCAGCCTGGAGAAGAGTAGGCTTGAGGGTTCTCATTGATGTGTATAAATACATGACAGGAGGGAGTCAAAAAGACAGAGCCAGACTCTTTCCAGTGGTGCCCAGTGACAATGTGAGAGGTTCCCTCTGAAAACCAGTACATTTTCATACCGTGAGGGTGACCGAGCCCTGGCACAGGCTGCCCAGAGAGGTTGTAGAGTCACCATCCTTGGAGATATGCAAAACCCAAAGGGGTACAATCCTAGGCAACCTGCTCTAGGTGACCGCGCTTGAGCTGCAGGGGCAGACCTTGTGATCTCAAGAGGCCCCTGACAACCCAAGCGGTTCTGTGATTCTGTGATGTGGTCATGTTTCATACTTTGTAGCCCTGAAGTGGACTATTTGCTTATAGTTGTCTGATAACCTAAACCTTAAAAAAAAAGGTGTTGCTTTATTCTTTAGGGATGTAGTCATTGTCTTAAAAATATTGCTGATATTATTTATTAGAAACTTGATACCTGAATCTGAAGTGAATGGGTTCGTTGACTATGAATCTGAAGTTTAAATAATGGGCGATATTATGCCTTTCCACAAGATCCTGCTCCTGTAGAAAGGATAATCTTTCAACACTATCCCCAATGGTCTTCGAATTTTTCCATACTCACCTTCTTCTCTAATCTCAACGACTGCTTTGATCGCAGCAAAGAAAGAGATGTAGTTGGTGGGTGCTGCCTCGTCGCCAGCACAGATGCGCAGGTCCCATGGAGTGAAGACCAGATCTTCACAGAAGGTCCATCTGCTCCCACAAATTTAGCCCCAGAGCTTAAATGCCAAAGAAGCTATTTGTACCTAAAAGGGCTTGATTATCACAGATTCTGGGTGTATTAATCTCCAATGTCCAGAAGTCTTTGAACCGTGAAGAATGGTCATATGTTTTTGAGTCCTTGTATGATGGCCACAAACACCGATAGTTATTAATGGTTTAGAATGGAATATAGTAAAAGCATGAAAAGTGAACCCAGAGGGAAGTCAACCATTAACTTCAGAAGCAGAAAAGCTTTTGAAGTTGGAAATTTGCTAGCTATGGAAGCTTCATCAACTCCTTATTATTTACAGTTTGCTCTCCAAATGTGATGCCAGTAAAAGGACAGAACAGCTGGAAAGAGTGTGATTTTCTTGCCAGCTCTGTGGACCTCTGATTACAAACACATGACTGCATGGCATACAAAAGCGACAAGGTTAGCAAGCATGCTATGCTGAAGGTATATCACCAGTCGTATAGCTCTGAGCTGCCAACACTTGTGAGTAACTAGCACCACAGCAAAATTTAAAAAGCCAACCTTTGTAGCTTATTTTGCGCAGAAAGGAAATAGCACTTCGCATTCTTCCTTTCTATTATTACAAATAAATTGTTTTAATATTGCAAAATAAAATATATGATGCATGTGAGCCTGTGTGTATACACACACACTATGTGTATATACACTCAAATATATATAAATATGTATATGCAGGTGTACACACCTGCATATATTTCTGCAGTACCAGTACATGCAGAAGGCTATAGTCAGACTCTCTAAAGAGCGTACAGGACTTGGCCCAAAGTATGTGAAAGAAATATTTTAGAATATATTAAAGAAATAATAACAAAAAAAAAAAAGGCAAAAAAAAAAAAAAAGCTCACAAAATGAAATCCCAGGAATTGTAGCAGGATTCATGCACTTGATTGCTAGATAACCTGCATTGCTTTTCAGAAAGCGTGGAATTAATTTCTGTTAGCCATCCATCATTTTTTATATTCATGAAGTCCAAACCCATACAATTCAGGCTACATTCTTTTCACAGAATCACAGAATGGTTAGAGTTGGAAGGGATCTTCAAGATCATCCAGTTCCAACCCCCCTGCCCTGGGCAGGGACACCTCCCACCAGACCAGGTTGCTCCAAGCCCCATCCAGCCTGGCCTTGAACCCCTCCAGGGATGGGCTGATTGATTCATGATTTCCTTTCAAAATGGAAACAAGTCCTAATAGAAAAATAATAATTTGCTGTGGGACCCAGTAAGAAATACCGTGTTACTGGTTCGTTTTGCATTGAGGTGTGGAGAGAAGTGTGTGCTGCCTGGAGTCCAGCCCCCCCATGGCTGTACCACCCAAAACCACACAGAAGTGGGTGGTTACAAAGACTGCACTGCAGTATTTCTGTGACTGATCTGCTAGACAGAATGATATGTATTTCTCAGTAATTTTATATGTCTTAAAGAATAACAGCTGTTACAGATTTCTACACACTCCATTAACTATAAATGTTGGATTTTGAAGGCGGATGAGTTGCTGCTTGATTTTCACTCCAGATCTTTTGCATTTCTTCTTAAAACTCCATGTCACTATGTCACTTTCACTCTCGTGTTAGAGATTGATTTTTTTAACATCAGCTGTGCTGAAGTTACCATTGATAATTAATTCGCCTAAAACTAAGTTGGAATCACCTGTACCCAAAGTTATCTCCAAAAACATAGTTAATAAAACTGTTGTAATGAATTGGTGTAATGAAGTGGAAATTACTCAACAGTAATTTTAACAACAGCAGCAAGTTCCTTTTTAGGTGCTGTTTTGTCGAGGAATAAACAGCAGTAGAGTTGCCTCTTTAGGGTATAAATACATGCAGCAAAATCACTGACAAGCCAATGGGAAGGAAAAAAAAAACCTCCATTGAGAGCCTGTGAAGTCAGATACAGAAAATCCTACTTTTACCTCTCCCCCCGTCGTTAGTCACTGCCCTCCATCTCTCTACCTTCCCTGCGTGTTCAGCAAGTGCCAGATCAACGCCAGCCGAAGGATTTTCCCACTTCTGTCTATTCTAGCCGACAGAGATGACGACAGCCCCTTATCTCTGTTGCTGCAGCTCTGAGGAGCCTCAGCCAGGGATCCTGCGGCGCTCGGGGCGATATGAAATATAGAGACAGCCTCTCGGTCTGCCCCCAGCCTCAAGACGTGTCACGTCTCTCGCCCTGTAGACAAACGATGAGCAAGGATCACCCCGAGGTCTCACATGCTCAACCACCCACCGTTGGCATCGGTGGTGCCCAAGGAAATGGGGTGTGATGGAGTGTAATGGGGTACGATGAGGCACCTGCCCGATCAGACATTGATTTCTCACTCAAAGCAGCGCTGGTGAGACTCTACTGCTGGCGTTACCTTTAAGCTGGTATTTGAGTTAAAACTATCAAATAAACCAGCAGCCTGGTTTTAGCGTCCGTGGCACCTGGGAAGGGTGAAGGTGAAACTATCTGTATCATTAATTACATGAAGCTCGAGGTGCAAGTTGTTAACCACTACCTGTATTTCCTTATTGGCTTCTCTGTTGATATAGGGTTGGAAGGAACCTCTGGAGATCATCTAGTCCAACCTCCTCCCAAAGCAGGTCTACCTAGAAAAAGGAAAGGTCCACCTATTTTCATAAGCTGCCTGCACCCTCTGTTTGTTAGGGTGGGTTGTTTTTTATTTTTAAGTTCTGGTGGTGCTTTCTGAGTTGTTCTCATTTCTGATTTTTGTGGCTTATATTGCCGCATCCTCCAGAAATGTATACACTAGACAAACCAACACACACACACACACCCTCCACAGCCTTGGAAGGCATTTGTTTTCCCTCCACATTGCACATCCCCACACTTACTCACACATCCATTTAATGTAAATAGAGTAGGTAGGAAGATAGCTGTGCGGGAGAATGTTGTGTTTTAAAATCTTCGGAGACAGCAAAGTTATGCTCCCCCTCTTTAATAATAACAAACCAGTGCTTATAACTCTTATCAAGCAGTCTGTGCAGCGTCTGCATCCTTTCACTGATTTCAACAAACTGTCCCGAGGAGTGGGGAGATTAGCCGTGGGCTTGTTTATTCTTGGTGGAGTTATGTCCATGTCCTCCTTGAGTGAGAAAGAAGAGAGAGGGGAAAATAAAAGCTTGTCTTCTCGCTCTAGTAAGGAGGCAAAGAGGAAAGATGTGGCCACCCAGTCCTGGATGTAGCCAGGTCCTGGTCCTCTGCCCGGCAGCCAGAGAAGTTGTGGGATGAGGAACGTTATGGTGACCCAGCAACCACTTCATTAAACACCTCACCAAACCCCACAGCACCCACTACGAAGTGCGCGGCAATTAGGGCTTGTTACCTCTTAGGTGTTAATCACACAGTCGGAGAACTTCTGTTATTCTTCTTGGGGTTTGGTGGTGTTTGGTTTTTTGTGGGTTTTTTTTGGTTTTAGGCTCAAAAGTTTACTATTTCCTGTGTTTCGTAGATAGAGTCTTAGAGCCTGGATGTTCACTGTGGGTTTGTCAGCAGGGGAGGAAGTAAAGAACACTGTGTGTAAGCATTGGGAGTGAGTAGTTGATCTCTACTTATTTATTTGTTTTGATATCTGAACTAAGGAACCAGAAGGAAAAAATTGTTTGGGCTTAGCTTTTACTTAAATAAAAAGGAGGTAATTTTCTTTGTGGGTTCTCTCCCTCTTTCTGTGTCTCTCTCTAAAGCTTATATGTGTGTACATGTACGAATATACATATTTTTGGGTTATATTACATGATTCGGGGGAGACTTCTTTTATAACTGAAAAAGAGCGTTTGACTTCAAAAGAAAATGGTATTTTGAATTGAAACCCAGCTTTTTTGAGAACTAAAATTCCTTATGTAAAATACAAAATTTAGAAAAGAAAACTTTTCAGATATTCAGATACATTCTCTCTGACGGAGTTGCTAAATTCTGCAGGATTTTATAGGCAAATTCGTTCAGTATATAATTGCAAGTTTCAGTTCTTACATTTGTGTGACAATTTTGCTAAGACCCACGATGGATAAGGATATGGATAAAGAATTCACAGCTGCCTTTCTCCTGACATCTATAGACTAGGTGGTGAAGGATAACTTTGAATTCAGCATTCAAGACATGAGAGAGGTTACAGTACAAAAAGGTTATTGTAAACTATACATCGAGGGGGCCAATGTTGGGAGGCAGTCTCAAATCAAAAGCTAAAAATAAGAAAATGAGAAAATGGCTTTTTTTTTTTTTTTTCAGCTAAATCTACTTGCACACACTTTTCTCCACGCACAGCCATTTTTTCCACTTCTGCATTGGGTGCAGTACACACTTCACCAAACTTATTGTGAATCTAACTATAGCCCCACTAACTTATGCCAAATTTTTGCCAGTTTTAGCCTGATGGTTTCATTCGGTCACATACTTGACCCCACAGAAAGGACGCTGAAAAGTACGCGATTGTGTAAGTGAGAGGAACCTCGGTGTCTGTGCCTGGAAGTTCTAACAGAAACCTTGGAATTCTTGAGCCTTTTTCCCCTCTTTGCATTTTGCCAAAGAGGGAAACCAACCGTGGGAGGCTAGAGGCCACTGCAGATGGGCTCCACACCCAAGCTCTTCTCCGGCACCTCTCACCCCCAGCATGGAAACTCAGGGCCTGGGGCAGGAGCTGCATAAAGTTAGGGTTGGGGTTTTTTTTTTTACTAGATATATATTTTTTATTATTTTTTTTTTCCTTGTATTGCTGAGGGAGTTTGTCTCGGTCGTGTTTATCTGGGGTGGAAGAGGAAGCTCGCAGGCAGCATGATGCATGGGCGGCGAGAGGCGGCATGATGTCATGGCCAGAGGGACCGGAGCCCGGCAGTGTCACACCAGCTGGGGAGGGAGCTGCTGCGGCGCGGGGCGGCCACTTTATCAATTAGGTAATGTCTGGGGGAGATTGGGGGGGAATTTCATTCCATTGTGTTGGCCGTGCCGTTGATGTGCGTCTGGGAGGGACCTTGCGGTTTCTCTCGGGGAGCACGGGCTCTGAGCTCGAATGGCACTGCCGCAGCCGAGCAGAGGGAAGAGCTGGGGAAGGGGGAGAGAAATAACCTTCTGACAAAAAAAAAAAACCAACCCAAAAAAACCCAACAAAACAAACTGCAGGAGGGCTTTGCCTTCAGTGGACTTCCCGCTGAGGTCTGGGGGAGATGCTGCTCTGTGCATCGTGCAGTGGGATGAAGTGTTATTTCCACGTGCCTGGCTACCTCAGGCTGGTGGTGAGGGACCGCTGGTCCTGTTGAGCAGACGTCTCTGGGAAGCCCTCCAAGACCCTTTGTAAAGCCTTAGGAATTGTTTTCTTGTGCTCTTCTCTTTAGGGAAAGACCAAAAAGCCAAAAGCAATGCAAAAAAAGACCCAGCATGGAAACATGGTGCCAGCCTTCCCTTTGTAAATGGAAAGTTAGCGGTTTGAAAGCAAACATATTGCTAAGGGCCAGCTCCACACTCTGTTATCTCTCCTCCGGGCGTCTCAGAGCTGCCAGGAGTGAATGACCTCGTTCTCTCAATACTCCTGCCTGGAAGGTACGTGAGCTTTGCAAGACGCCGTGTATCTCAGGGATGGTGCAGCCACCCCAAGCCACCTCATCAGTGGAAAGTGCCAGGTGTCCACTCGCCAAAGGGCTTCCCCTCTAGGTGTTCCCAGCCAGGTGTGCTTCAAAATCCTGGCTGATTTTGCTAACCTAACCTCAAGGGGAAGCAGCAGAGGAGTGGAGCTCACCCTCACAGCCCCCAACCCCAGTGAGCACCGGGATTGCCATGTCCCAGCAGAGCTAGAAGATGCTTCACAAACATGTCCGAAGCCACGTCCTCCCACCCTAGAAGCTAGAAACTTGCTTTAATTAACACGTTTTTGTTTCTCCCAGCTTAAGGAGGGCATGTTTTCCCTCCTCCTGAGGGCCAGGGGGAGCAGCGTGCCTGGGGGGGCTATGCAGGGGCTGGTCGGGCGCCCGCCCAAGCTCAGCATAAATCAGGATTAGTGCTGTGGCATCTGGGGAGCTGCGCCAGCGGCGAGCCAACGCGAGAGGGAAATCAGGCCCCATGGAGCAGGCTCCTCGGGTGACATGTTTATTCCTGCCAAGCTCCCATCTTTTATCCCCTAACCAGAGCAGCCTGGTAAGCCCCTCTAAGTCTCTGGTATGCTAAACTGATACGGGAGCCTTGCCCTCGCCTCGCTGGAAGGAAATGTGGTGGAAAGGGGATGGTGCTACATGTTTTGGCGTCGCCGGCCCTTTCCACCCACCCACCCACCCCAAGGTGCCTTGCCGTGGGGGCCAGTTCTTTTTTTTTTTGGCCCTGGGTGCTGTCTGCGACCTGTTGGTGGGGAGGGGAGGGCAGAGGGAAGGGCGATGGGAAACTGCTGAGTGGAGAAAACACAACATCCCCCCCATCCTCCCTCCTCCTCCCCCCCCGCCTGGGAGCAATTGATTTAGGAGCTTTTCTTGAGTAAAAATTTCATCATGAAAGAGCTTTCTTCCCAGCGCCACTGTGAAATTGTCTCACCCTCTCTCTTTTATTTATGTGTATGTATCTGTAGGTTAGTATATAGGAGGATGTGGCTTTCCTGACCCAGGTGGCAGGTACTTGAACTAATGGGTTTATTTGCTATCCCTGCCTGGAAAACTATATGCAGTTGTCGGGCTTAAGGTGGCACAAAAAATGACGAAAGCGTCATTGACAAATGTCTGAAAATTCCCCATGATGGATTATGGGGGATAATAACCTTGACCTTTCCTCCAAGGCTGGAAGGAGCACTTAGGAGACAGCAAGTAGGTTTCCTAATGTTTTGAGCATTAGAATTTCAATAAAAATCAAGTAAATCCACAAGCTAAAGGCTACCCTTGAAATTCATGATATTACTGAGAGAGGCTCAGGGTTACTTCTCAATCTACCCTCATCTTTCTAGAATTTAGACACAGGGCATAGGCACTGTGTCCCAAATCTTGCTCTGATGCACAGACACCTGAGCAGAGCCCTTCTGAAACACTCATCTCTCCCACCAAGGCCTTGGGGGACTCTATGTCCTCTCCAGTGGAGTGCTTTGTAGGGTCTAGGCCTCATGCTCTTGTGTTGCACCATGATATTTAAAATGTATTTCTAAAAATCCCTTAGAAAAACGTGAATTCTATTTGAAAAGAACATGTCAAACCTGTAAGTGGGCACAGGTCTACAAAACGTGAAGGCATTCAATCTTCTTACAGTGATGGGGGAGGTCTTGCCAAACATAGAAATCTACCCACTGGGACATTAATGAAGACACTCAATATTCAAAATCATAATAACAAATTATAGGCACCCTACCCTGGACTAGACCCAGTAAAGCTTACTAGAAAAAATAGGTGTTTCATTAGAAAAATCAACATTTGAAAAATGTGTGTTTTTCTCTTTGGTCCCACGGGAAAATTAAGACAGTTTAGCCTGTGGAAAATTCTTCTTTCTCTTACCTTCTTGTGGTTTTTCAGCATTAGCCTAGCAGACAAGAGTAAAGAAGTATGAAAAATATTTCTTTCCCCTGTTTCATTTTACTCTGTTGTTCTTTTCTTGCTTGAAAGAAATCTCAGGGTATTAATTCTTATTCCTTGAAGAGAAAATGTTTTAAGTGTTCAAAGAAGGTGTTTAAACCGGAAATATTAGTCTCTTTGTTAAAACCTTACATTATAAAATCATGTAATTATCTGCTTTTCTAGATAAAAAGGAAAGAATCAGAGCAAAAACCTGCAAAAAGGCAAGCATGCCATCAGTATTGTGGAACGAACATCTTCCAAAATACCAAGTAATTTCAGAGCTTTTGGAAGATGAACTGTTTAACTGAACAAAGAATATTTCCTCAAAGAATTCAATGTCATTTAAGCCAGATTTGTAAGGAAAGCATGCCATTGAAAATGGCTTACCTCCAAGGTCTGCGCACAAAACACAGAAATAAAATGCGCCACTTTGTCAGTAATTGCTGGTTTAAGACCAAACGGCAGTAGCTAATTTATCCAAATCGTTCTGCCTTTGCAGATGATCATGACAATGGATTCTGCTCTTTGGGCGAGTTTTAGGGAGGATGAGATTTAAATTGATGCATAACGAACACAAGCAATATCTACCCTGCAGCTCTTCGGGGCACGAGCTACTCATAACTCTTTACAAATGCCTGGATGCTGGTCCCGAAAGGTGGCTGGGAGGGAAGCAGAGCACCCCCAAATAACAAGCAGGGGTTTCCTGAAGCTTGGAGCCCTACTTTGTCTTGGCTGGCACAGAAATAGCAGCAGCAATGGGGCAGTGGCTGCAGCCCCCCCGCCCCCTGCATAGCTCTTGCCCACTGGGGTGAGTGCACGCAGGTTTTGAGTGCACTTAGTGACTACTTACTTTGGGAATATTTATTTCAAATCACTGGCTTTTGTAAACTTTCCGGGCAGCCAATTCATTGTTTGACCTAATTGAGGAGATTAAACATAAAAGGACCGTGATACAGCAGTTCACTGGTGAAGACTCGTGCTGGGGGGAGAGCCTGATCTTCTTCCATGGTGAAGCATCCACTCTGTGGGACATCAGCTCCTATGGAACAAGCCAAAAGGGACCATGGAGCATCTTGCCCAGCCAGATGTTGGCTGAGACCCTGGGGACGAGTGGGACCAGAAAGAGGCATGTTAGAGGGCAGTAATAACATTTAGAAATGGCAGTTTGCGGGGCATCTCAGAAGAGATGGATGATGGTCTGAAAGACTGCCTACAAAACATCCAGGAGTAGATACTTATGACTCTGGCATGGTTGCACGCACGGGGAAAAGAGCTGAGACAAGGAGAAAACTGTAGTGATTCTTCTCCCAAAGAATTGGCCTCTGCCCTATGGAATTCACAATCAGCATTGATACTTGAATTCAAATACTAGGTTTAAACCTTGAAATGAGTGTAAATAATGACGCTTTTTAAGATTGTAGGGAAAAAAACAATCATAAAAAAGGAAAACTGGGGGGCTTTTTCCAGATTTTCCAAGTGAGGGACCAAGAGTCTGTTCACTTCACAATAGATTTGGTTCTGTTTGGTTCTTTCCATCTTTAAAAGCCCTATCAATAAACCAGAATCAGCAAGATTTTCCCTTCTCTCTGCCCTCCTGGAGCCTATTGCCTGATCATTGTGTTCCACTTGCAGGATTCTCATGTTCCACTGCAAACTCTCATGTTTGTGCTCTCCTCAAAGACCATAGGAGCCACCAGGACTCCAGAAACGCTGCTCACGATAACAAAGTGGAGCCACAGAAGGGTTTTTCCAGAGCCTGACTCAAAATTAAGTGTGCTCTTCATTTAAGAATGGTTAATATAGACAGCTCAGGACAAATAGTGCTTAATCTTGTTGCACAACACTCAATATGTAAACAGTTTGCACACACATAAAGAAAGAGATATAGGAGCAGCTGATAAACAATCCTTTCCTGCCCACTGTGAGGGAAGAGCTTGCACAACCCCAAAGATTTTCCTAGAACTGCTTTCTTGACAGGATTGCTCCTTCTTCCAATCGTGCTGCCCATTAGGAAGTAAATGGAGATTCTCCTCTGTCTGGGGTCAAGAACTGCAAACCAGGACATTCCAAAATGCCATGTGAAATCCCTGTCCCACCTGAGCAGGAGAAAGAGCACCTGCTCCAGCTGTCTGATTACACTAATAGCCATCACCTGTGGGAAACCTCCCACACAAACAGGAGAGGAGAGTTCAAGAGCCTTCCCTTCCCTTCTCTACTCGGAGTTCTCTAGGAGGAAAGCAAGGCTTTAAGAAGCTTTTGGTGACTATCTTGATCTTTCCTGGGAAAAACTTCTGGACTTTGGGGCTCCCTATGCAGAGGTGAGAGATGTTGCTTGTTGTGGTGAGGTTGTTGGCTGCTTCTGGATGTTAGCATGATCAGTGGTGCCTCAGTTTTCCTCTTCAACAATACCCAAATTATCCTGTGTGCATGCCTGGGGTGGGTTGTTCTGTTGTGTTGTTACTGTAGCTGAACACAAATGGTAATACCAATGTGTTATGCTCCTTGGCCCTGATCTTGATTCAGGTGCCGACGGCTGCAAAAGGTGTAGAAAAGTGATAAATGGGCCATGAAATGTCACTCGCCTGCTGCCTTCAGGAGTGGGGAGCTCTTTTGTGTACTTCTCTCTTACTCAGTGTAGTATTGAGTACTTGGGTTAAGCTGCTACTTTGTCAGCCTTACTTGGGTCAGAATTATGGTTTTTTGATTTAAATTATAATTTACTCAATGCAGGCCTGAAATTGTGGCTGGCCCCTTGCAACTTGTGTGATGTGTGCTGATGGGGTTTGGTGTGGGGTTGGTTTTTTTTAGCCCTTAAGAAAGGCTAAAACTTGAGATGAGGGTTAAAAAAAAAAATTAAAATCTCCATTATTTTCCTCCTTGTCCCAGAATTTCCATAAGTCCTTTGCCTTCCTGGCCATATCCGCTCTATGCCTTGAACTGCTTCTGCCTTGTTGGCTTGTGTGTGTGCGTGCACACATGCCTGCTGCAAATTTTTGTGTGTGCATATTTATATCTTGGTGGCTGTGTTGCCAAGGAGCTCTGAAAGAAAGCAGAGCTGAGATAACTTCTAATCCACCTTTCTGTGATAATGTGGCGCAAGTGAAAAAAGCCAGGGGTCTTTCTCCACTCTAGCTATGCTCCAGGCTTGGTACACTGGAGCCTTTAACAGGCATTTGGGACTTTGCTCTCTCTCTTTCTGCTTGGCAGGGGAGAAAGTAAATACCTGGGTGACTGGAAACTGTAGGTCTTCGCTTGAGGAAGACTTAGGAACTGAATATTTTTGGTTGGGTCTGGGCAGTCGGCCACTGTCTTGAGTCATCTGTGCCTGCTATCAAAGTGCTCTGTTTAGTTTTCCTTGTGCATCCTTATGGAAAAAGGGTCATGGAGTTGGAGGGGTGAGGGCCCTGCCTGAGCTGCTGAGGCTCTCCTGGTTAAGAAAATTGATGGGCACAAAATGACTGTACCATTCTTCAGTAGTTCCTGAGATGTGAACGTCCTGTGCCTTGGCTTCTGTTCCCCTGAAGGGTCTCTGGACTGTTCAGAGAGACAGGCGGAACCCAAAACAGACAGTGATCTCACAGTACTTCCTTTCTGCATAGATTTTTGTTGCTTTTACTCAAAGCAGGGTCTCGCTTTTCCTTAGCTGGGAGTGTGCCTGGGCTGTTGGGCCCTGTTGTAGTTCTGCAACGATCTTCCCTGCCTCTCAGAAACTTTCCTCCTGAGTAGAATCATAGAATTGTCGAGGTTGGAAGGGACCTTTAAGATCATCTGGTCCAATCAAGAGTAGAGATAGCCATGCTCATACTGCAATGTCCCATACCCTCATGAAACAGATTTGGTTTTGGAGTAGGCATCCTCTGATAAAATTGCTCCTCATCGCAGAATTCCTGACTTAGCTCCTTTTGCATGCGTTGCTTGTACATAATATAATATACTTGCTCGTAGCAGGGACTTGCAGAGCTATTTTGCTGATATTGCCCCCGTGTAGCAAATAGAAACAGACAGGGAATCTTTGGAGGATAATTAATTTTTCATTTTGACAAGGGCTTCAATTAAGCGTGTTATTCTTCTTCATCTTCTGGATATTATGAATAATGGGCCAAATGTTTCCATTGTGTAACTGCATTAATGGCCTCAAACAAGATGTAAACATATGCAGCATCTCTTGAAGTTTTGTCATCTATAGGCTTTTTAGGATGTTCAGTGTTTTTGCCTTTTCCATCTGCATTCGTTATCTGGTGGAGTTGCCTTGGCTTTTTGAAGTCATATTGGACTTCAAAGGTAGATCTAGAATATGGAATGGCCACTTGGCATCTGACTCATAACGTTACTGATGGGCTGGTAGTGTCTTGTGAGTTTTTTGGGTTTTTTTTAATGTTTTCTTTTTAACAAACAAATGTCAATACAAAGACAAAGCACCTGTTAGTGAATAAAAGTCACTTTATTCTCAACAAAGATGCAAAGCAACGAAGAGGCACAGGTGACAGTTTCATTGCAGGGGCTATCGTGAGGCTTGGGTCAGAAGACATCAGCAAGACATGAAAGGGATTCCCTGTTTTTTGACATTAGATAGTACTATTCTCAACATAAAGGTTATGCTTTCTTGAAAACATTATGACTTTCTCAGATTGAGGGGGCACGGGTTAATTGTCATAAACATGAGGGACTGATTCTGTCTCTTTCTAACATTGGAGTATTCAGCTTTGCAGCCTTTCCTTTCCATCGCCGTGCCTTTTGGGTTGTAATTTCCTACCCATACAGCATTTAAAGCATATTGAGAGTAGTAGAAGGTGACTGTGCACCATTGCCCTGATTCCCCTGCCCGCTCCCCGCACCAGGGGTGGGATCAGCCTGGGCAGTGGCTCTTGCAGGAGCTGAGCTCATGATATAAGGGGTCAGAGCTCTTTTTTTTGCTTAGACTGCTAAGGGTAGTAAGGTGCTCGCAGGCATCCTCTGAGAGGGGAAGAAAGGCAATACTTTGGGTGCAGACCCCAGGCTCCCACAGGCTTGTGTGGCATCTCTTTACCCCTCCTGTCCCCAAATTGTTCCCCCCAGCTGCTGCCCTTGCTGCGTGTGTCCATGTATGCTCCTGTCTTTCTTGTATCTCCTTTCCTGTGTGCTTTCCTCATTCGTCTGGGCTTCCCCTTCCCCTCTTCTTCCTCCTCTCTACTTATTCACCCCTCCTGCACCTTTGTCAGTCTGCTCTCATTCTTCTCTGCCAGAGCATTAACAAGGGAAGCGGAGGGACATGGCGCAGGCAGCTTCCCTGCTCTCAGCTCTCCTGTCTGGCTCCACAGAGGCCCCAGATAGACAGGAGCAAAGACTGCAGGAAGAATGATTGCAAGAAACATTTCGCTTGGCCCTTTCGCCCTGGGATGCTCTGTGGAGACAGACTAATCCAGTTGAACACAAGAACTGAGGGAGGTTAGAGCAAGTGACCATGAGGGATCTTTGTAGTCAAGCTAATAGCTTCCAGCTGAGCATTTGTGAATGCTAATTTATTTTTGCAGAGGCTTTGAATATGGACAGAGGCAGAAAGCACACCCTTGACAGGATGACAAGCTACTCCCCAAAAGCTAAGCCTCCACTCTCAAGCACAGGAGACTTCAGAGCTCTGCATGTGCCTGAATGATACCCCCCCATCACCAGTTCTCCATCACCAAACTACAAGGTAAAGGGAAATCTTACCTGAGGTGAGTGCCCAGAAATGCTGCAGGATGGCAAGTGAGTCAAAACTGCTGAGCCTCCTGCTAGAAAGACACCTCCTGATATTGCCTACAGGAGAATAGGAGGAGAATTATTACCATTTTTTTTTGGGTCTTAATTCTCTCTGCCTCTTGATGGTTTCACAAATGATCCCTCTCCATCATGCACACTCATTAAATTTTCTGCTTGCTTCTCTTTTCAAACCAATTTCTAAGATATCTTAATGCTGGTGCCTCAGCTTCAGGCCTTCAGATACTAAGACAATTGCTTTGAGTCCTTTCACAAGACTGTAGTGCTGCTCACCTGCAAGATGCTGGGTTCCCTTTCTCCTGTGGCTCTTGGTAGGTGGACAGCACCTGCTTGGTCATCTCTCAGTCCATCTCTGTCTTCCTGATCTCAGGTGAAGCAGCTGCGGTGAGTGGTGTCTTGCGTCCTACACCGCTGCTCCTTCAAGCTCTCTTCTCAAGTTCTCTGTTAAGTCTGATACCCAAAATTATCTGTTCGTGCTGCTCTGCCAGTTGATGTGATCCCAGAATGAGTGGCTTTCTGCGGTTGATATTACAAGGTAATGAAAAAACTTGGTGTTATGTGCTATCTGAGGTGGGTCTTTTGCTAACCATTATATTGCCTTGGAGGTATGCTGAGGGTCTGGCAGACTCTTACTTTTCTAGTTGGGAGTTTCAGAAGTCCTGTCTCTGAAAAAAGTGGCCTTCTCAAGGATTCACATAGATAGCTAAAGTCATGGTGGTCTTTGTAGGGCTCTGAATCTTTGGTTTTACTCAAATATCCAAGTCAAGGAAGCTGTGACACTGCAGGGTCAGATCCGGAGACAGGGTTGTCTCCCTGGCACTTCTTTCTCCAAATCTGCTCACTTTGCTTATGGTTTATGGGATGGATTCTAGACCCCAAAGACTTTCTGAATGGAAATCATGAGTGTATTAATATCTCTTCTGTTGTGATACTGAGCCTTTTGTACTGGATTGGTGTCTGAGCCTGCTCTGTGCCTGCTCTTCAGAGAAGGCTTTTTATTTAAATGATTGTCCCCAGGATATGTCTTAAGTGAGTAGAAATAAATATGTGCAAAGTTATTAGGGGAACCTACAGCTGTGTTGAATGTGCCGTGCTGGGTGTTACAAGAGCCTGCAGAATGCCAGAGCTCCACTTGTCTTCATCCAGGCTCATGCTCTGATGATGCCAAAAATATGTCATTAAAGATTAATGAATGGGCAACTGTGAAACGTGAGGTGTTCAAACACCTCACAAACACCACAAACAGTGGTGTTTGACATTGTCGTAACTGTATTACAAAGAAAGGCAAACAAAATTTGTATGCTTGAGGAGAGTACTTTAATATGAAGAGATATTGCCTTCAACTGCATGATGCTCAAGTCCATTTGGTAAGACAAAACCCTTAGATGTGCAAGAATGAAAAATTAAGAGTGTGTGTGGCTATATAATAGGTTTTTGTTGCAGCTGAGTAGTTGTAATAAAGTATCATGAAGCAGAAAATGGAGAAGGTGTTATGCCTTTTGGATGAGGATGGGAGAATAGTGCAATATTTATTAGAGGCTGGACACTGGATCTATTTAGTAAAGAAAAAAATTGCTCTCCTTGGAATTTGTTTGACATGTGCCTGGGAGCTGGATCCATTCCTGCTTTAACAGCCCACACAGAGTGACACTCTGCAAACACAACATTGTCACCTGAACAATTCACTCAACAGCTCGCTCTGCTGTCAATCAGAGCAGACTCATTTCTCTTCTAAAAAAAAATAAATTTTTTTTTATACCCCCTCTTTTTTTTTTCTTTTGTCTCCAAGCCTTTGTTGATGTTGACAGCTCATCCTTTGGCCATCATTCATCCTGGCTACTGCAAACTTTGTAGAAAATAAAAACCCTGCTCCCCTAATCAGATTAGAGGGCCTGCAAATTGAATTCAGCCCCTCTCAGTGTCCCCTCAGCTGGCTGTCATTAGGAGCAAAGGCTGGCCCTTGGCGGAGGTCCAAACACCAGCTAACTGAATTTGAGATGCTGGAGTCTTGACAGGCCAACGAAGGTAATTGAAGAGCTGTGGGGATCTTGTAAAATTTCAGGCAGTGGGGATTACACTGGGGGGATCTTTGGGACCCATCTGTAAAAAAGGGACAGGGCACTGAGAAGCAGCTCTTGTCATTGTTGAGACTGACACAGATGAACAGAGGAAAAAAAATATTGAAATGCAAAAATGAGTTTTTCAACACACTGACTTCTTTGCCCCCTTGTCCGCCTCTGTCTTGACTGAATGCCCAAATCCAAATCTCATTGAGTGGTTGTAGTCCAGAAGTATCCAGAGGCTTTGGGCGTTGTGTAAACATGCTGAATTAGTAAATGTTGTGTTTGAATAATGTTAGTTCTTAAAATATTAAGAATGAAAAAACAAGACTACAAACTCATGTCTGGATTTATATTCGCCCGATTATCTTATCTTAGAGTCCTATTAACTCTTCCCTCCGTATAACTTTGCCTTTCAATTCAAGTTGTCTTCCTTCAGCTGGGACCAGCTAACTCCCAACAAAACGCTGTGTTGTCTTGGTCACTGGTGTCTTTCTTGCTGACACAATTTATTAAATATCCCAAGGCAGAGGGGGAAACTTCTTAGCTAGCCTTCCAGCACTTGCAAATTATCTAGTTTGGTAAAAATGTTTTGGGTTTTATCTGTATGCAAAGAGGCTCTGATGAGGAGAACGTTAGCGTTCTGGTCTGTTGATACTTGTGGATTTGGAGTGCTTTAGAAAATTGTCCCAACAGAGGATAGACACCACAATTCCTGTAGATATGCCAATGAAATATATACATTGAAATAATGAGTTAGTACTGAGAACTAATGCTGTTGCACTGGGCTGCAATGGCTGCAGCAGACAGGATCCTCTGGAAGACATGATCCAAGCCCTGAGAAACCAAGACTGACTTCAGAATAGTAAAGCTGGACCTAACTGGGATCCTAAGCCTTTTTTTTTTTTTTATTCATCCAGGTGCAGCATGCAGAGCGTGGAAGAGAAGAAGCCCATTGTACAAATGTCAGGTCTTTGTGGGGAAAAAAGAATAATCTAAATTCCTGCTGAAACATATAGGTAGACCTGCCCTGGGCACAAAGAAATATCACAAAGTGGGGAAGCAGGTGCCCTCCTTCTCTGTGCAGCTTCCCTTTCCACAGAGGAGCAGGCTGGTCTGATTGCATGTCGTTTTGGTCTCTTTGGTATCACTTCAGATATTGATATATTAATTGCATCTTTGGTTAAAAGTCATAATATTCATAGCTTCTAAAAGTTCCTCTCCTTCCCTACGTCCACCCCCCTGACTCCCAGAAGAAAGATGTTTGCAGAAGAAAACTCTGTTTCTAGGACTCCAGGGCTGACACACTCTCGGGACACTTCATCTGTTTCTCAGCCCAAGCCCAGCTCTATGCCAGCTACACAATTTCAGCCGAGCTACTGGTGCATATTTGGTCTCTCACCATTTAGCATTGTTATCAGCTGCTTCAGCCTCCCATCCATCATTCAAAGTACAATCCAGGAAACCAGAATAACACAACATACATTTTAGACAGTCTTCAGCTTCTGTAGACTTGCATAGCCCTAGGGAAAGCAAAGGAACTATGCTGACTTAAAAAAAAAATAATAAAAAAAATCTAAGATCTTGTTTTCTTCATGTAACAGTAGTATTATAAGTAGGGTCAGAACTGTAACCCATTGCGGAAATTGTTGACCAAAGTCCAAGTCTCAGTTGCCCATAACTTTGTCAAGTTATATCCCCTTCCGGTACTAAATGTTTGCTTTGGACTGGTTTAAAATGGTAATGGGGAATCTAAGACTTTTAGCTCTTCTGATCATCTGTGTGGAAGACTGTGTGATGCCACATGAATATTCCTGGTGTGCACTTCCTCAGCTCTCCTTGTGATTTGTAGGAATTTAGCAATGTTCTGCTGGTTGCTGCTTCATAGCTGGGCAAATAACCTGTGTACTAGGTGGGATTTGTGCAAGTCTAGAGAGTTAAAGACCATATAATGTATTCACATCCATGGGCTGATCCAAGTGTTGCAGAGTAGTCCTCCTTCTAGCACTTCCCAACTTGTAGATGCTTAACTCCATGATCCTCCTTATATGTCTGCTCCTTTCTATTTTTTACTTTAAGATATGGCGTTATCTGTCATAGTGAGGGGCTGAAGGGAGGAAAGAAATATGGTGGCTATCAGTTGGAGAACTGGTTGTGATCTTGAGAAGGTAACTCTAAATAAAAATATTGTAAGTACTAAAGTTTCCTCTCTGCTATAGGGAAAATGAGTCTTTTTGGAATATCCCCATCTATTATGGGACACCTGAATATTCTGGGTAAAATGTTTCTGGTTAGATTTTTGTTCTATTTTGAATTTATTCTCTGAAAGAGTAATTAAGAATATGAAGCTCTGCTTTTTTTTTGGCAGGGATGGTGTGGAAAACTGTGGCCCTTTGCCAAGGGTCTTGCTTTGGGGGAAACATCTTTAACATGGTATATGCAGAAGCCATATGACCTTCAGTAGAAACCAAGCAGGGGCTTTTTGGGCAGCTTTTGAAGACCTGCTAAGACAGAGAAGTCAAGTCTTCAGAGCTTAATCATCTGCCACCATGACTCTCTGGGTTATGTGGAAGCTGAATTCTGATAAACATCTTCAGTTAGAGCCACAGGAGTCTCTAGATAGTCCCAACAACTCAGTGATTCCTCCTTGTTCTGATAGATCCTGAAATCACTTCAGTATGACCACAAAGGTCTCAAAGTAAGTTCAGGTATCTTTTCTGATGAAGAACAGCTGTGTCCTTAAATTTACTAAATTTGAAAGCCTGAGAAATAGCATTGTACTGAGTGTTTTTTCAATACTCAAATATGAGGATTCACTCCCAAATAGCAACATGCAATAACATCCCTGAGCTTATCCCTGTACTTGAATACACTGTATTAACAAAACCAAACAACAACAACAACAAAAAAAAACCCCAGCTTTTAAATCCTCTGGTGCTCAGACTCAAAGGAGAGACTTCTGATAAACTAAATATGGTTAGAATACCCTTTTATGCTGTTGAGGCCAGACTGTGTGACTTCAAACTCTCAGATTGCCTGCATCCGTGTTCTCCTTAATGCTGCCTTCTGTAGATTGCACTCTACATCCAAATGACCACTGTTTATCTATTGCACCATATAACTAATACTTAGAGAGGAAAAGATTTTTTTTTTTCCTATTAAGGATGTATGTAATAGGCTGCCTGTAACTACAAAATATTATTTGGGAAGATCAGTACTCACAAGATAGAGCAAAAGAGGTTGGGGTTTTTTTTGTTATTAAACATCAACATTTTTCCCTTTCAACCTTCTCCAGCCTCCTACGTTTAGGACAGCAAAGAGCAATAGCTCTTCGAATGATATGAATCTATTTCTCTCTACCCAATCTGTAAACCACAAAAAAAACCTACCAAACCCAAAGACCCAACGCTTCCTGAGATGAAACTGATGGTCATAATGGCCAAACTTGAAAAGGGTGTACAGATGTAACTCTGGGAGAGTTATGGCTTGGGTGCAGTTGCAATGCCCTTATGGAGCTTCTGGCAAGCAGGATTAGTATGTGGCTGCCCCTAGTTCCTCCAGTTGACATGCATCAACTGGCATGTATTTAGGTGTGTTTTTCTTTGGACTAGTTGTGATATGAGATCTCCACCTCAGGTGAGGTGAGCATAGAGGGTTTGGGGATTTGTGTGCTTCTGACTCTGCTTGTGAAGCTGCTTGTTGTCCTGAAGGGCTCCTTCTTTAAGACTTACTCCACAAAGAGGCTTGTCAGGACGCTAATCTGTCATGAAACCACCTCTTCAGCAGAAGCTACCCCACAGAGGAAACCAAAAGTCCCTTCTGCAAGTATTTTCTAATTGTTTTCTAATCCTTCTTGAAGTTTGCCTCTCCCGCCTTCATTTCCCCTCTTCTAAAACTTCAGGGATACCTCATCTCCTTGTGCTATATTTCTGAGAGGTGACCTCTCCAAAGTGGCCTCCTGTGTGTTTGCTGTACAGCTGAGAGCCGGGCCTCACTTTGTGTAATGCTTTAATTATAATGTCAATGTGGATTCATTAGCATGACAGCTGTCACTGTAAATGGGTGAGTGGGAGGCTTTTGGACCCCCTGGGGTTAGGGTAATTGATGTAGTGAACAGAATACTGTATTCACTGAACAATGGGCCAGGTCTCCGTTCTGACCCGGGAAGGGCAATCAGCCTAAGCAGGGGATCGATAGCAGCTGAATTTTCATCCATGATCAGATTGATTCAACCATGTTAACCTCCACGTGCAGATGATGTTCTGCTGGAGCTGGGGTGACTCTTGCACCCCCCCAAGGAGGACGGGCAAATGCTGACGCTTTCATTTTTAATATAAATTTTGAGCAGACACAAGAGCAGCTGCAGTTTTGCTCCATGACTCCGAGCAGAGGAAAAGGGGATCTGCCCAAACATCTGGAGGCAGTTCTTCATGTTTGTTTTGCCATTGCTTCCCCAGCTCTTAGTCTTCTTGACATCTATTCCACAGCGAGCCTTTCCCTTTGCCAAGCCTGCTTTCGGAAAATGAGCTAATAGCATGGTATTATTAATTTTCCTTAAGGGATTCTGCCCCATGGAGTAATAGGCTGTTCATGCTGCCTTTCAGGAGCCCTGATAAAGGTCTCTGCTCTTTGGTGTCTGCTGCAGGTCGGTTCTTCTGCAGGTTGATTCCAGATCTTCTGTTGATGTTTCTTCAAATGGAGTTTGTCTCACGCTGACAATTGCTTCCTGTTACATTTGCTCATCTAATTATTCATGTCTTTTTGGTGTTACTTGCACATTTGAGCAAATGCATAAGCAAAGAAATAGTTGGAGACTGCAAGGGTTAAGAAAAATACGGTGTTACTATAGAATCTGTAGGTGTGTTCTGTAATATTTGTAAGATAACCTGAATACTAAATTCACTCCTCTAACAATGGAAAGTACTATTTGGGTCAGGTAAAAATAAGTTGAAGAGAAGAAATTGAGTAAATTATGCTTAAAGGCTGCAGTGGCCCCCTTCTTTGAGGGGAAAAGAAATGCTCACTGACCTTCCTTCTTTCACTGAGAACTGGGAGAGGTGTACCGAGATTTTCTTCTGTCTTTCATACATGAAAATAAATCCATTATTTCACATGAAAATAGAATATTCTTGTTTAAAATCATGCTGAACAATGGAAGTTTAGCAGGCACATGGCAAGGCTTTTAGACAGCTGAGACTCTCCTTTGCCCTCCATCAGCCACGACTCTTCCCACAGCAGGGAATCACAGAATGCTATGGGGTTGGAAAGGACCTCTGGAGATTATCTAGTCCAACCCCCTGCCAAAGCAGGGCCACCCAGAGCAGGTCCAACAGGAACGTGTCCAGGTGGGGTTGGAATGTCTCCAGAGAAGGAGACTCCACCACCTCTCTGGGCAGCCTCTTCCAGGGCTCTGCCACCCTCACAGGAAAGACGTTCNNAAGAAGTTCCTCCTCATGTTGAGGTGGAACTTCTTATGTTCAAGTTTGTGCTCATCCTGACCCTGGGCACCATTGAAAAAACTGTCCCAATGATGCCAAGTGCATTTGGGGGAAAAGCAGAGTCCAGCATGCATGATTTATCGCTGTAGCTATTCGCTGGCTTCACTGATAGTCAAGCTTGAGTTTTGGTCTCTGGAGACCTGACCCTCCCATGACTGGTTGACAGTCTAATGTTGGGGAGCCCTGCCCCTCGCTGCTCCCTGTTTCTTCCAGTGCTCTGGAGCCTGGGAGGTTCAGATGTGCTTGAAGGTAGTTTAAGGCTACATGTCTGGAAATACAGAACAAGGATGATGGGTGTAGGAGAACTGGAGGAAAAGAGGAAGCCCAATAACTTGGGGGTACAAGGAGACAACTAACACCAGTACTGGGGAGGGCTGGTTAAAGCAGAAACTCTGAGGCCAGTGCAACAGGACTTGCTTAACCCTTAATGGCCATTTCAGTGCATAATGAGGTGGGGAGGGGAGAGCATGTGTGCTAGGGGGTGCTGAATGATGAGGGTGTCCCTGAATCTTCTCTCACACTTAAAGAGACCATTTACCAAGTAGCCCAAGGCCCTCGGTGGAGCTTTGCTCAGCCCCGTGCAGGGCTACAAACCAGAGCAAAGCAGGGAGGGGTGATCTGTGGCTAGGGACTTCTACAGAGCCCTTCCAGCATCCTGCTTCTAAACAAACGCGAGAGCAGGAATTGCAGGAAGAATTCTTTTAAAACACTTTTCCTCTGTTAAATGATGAGAAACTCTTCCAAAAGAGCCCTAATTTTGTATTTTTGGCATTTTTGGGGTATCTTTGTAATTTTTTAGTCTGACGAAGCTCAAGTGCTGCTGGATGCTGACATGTAGTGCACAGCTCTTTCTTTGCCCTTCTTGAATATGCCAAGTTCTTTCTGCTCTGTAGGGACATGAGTTTTGATTAGGGGTCATTGATGTCTGGGGAGAGAAGGGGACGGACAGCAGAGTCCTTCCTTCCCATAGCCTGCCAGACAGAGGTGGGATTGCTGGATACCACACCTTCCCTTTCCACCTGTCACACTATTCCTGTTAAGCCTGTACATTTAAGTACAACTGGTTTTAATGCAAGAAAGGCTGCCTGAAAAAATTCCCTTTCCAAAGTTGGGGTTTGATTCCTTGACAGAAGTCACTGAGAAGGGACCAAAAAACCCACCAAGAAAACACCAAAAAAACCCCCAAACTCGGATCCTTTCCTACCTAGAGATGCCTAATTTTTCAGAGGATGGGAGGGAAAATGGATTGTCTGAGATACAGTAATCCCATTTCAGTACTTGGTTATTGGGAATGGCTGTCTGAGTCGAGCCTCTCTGGTACACTGCCCTGGCTCAGTGATAGTGGGGGGGTGTGTGTTATTTTGTTTACAGCAACATCGTCTCTAACTGTTTTTTATGTTGGTTTTCAGGGCCATATATTATGTGAGTAATTTCTTTTGCTAGTTGGAAGTGTATTAGTAGAACTAGATTACAGAAAAAGTAATCAATGGGGAAGAATATAGATACCTTCAGTTGAAAGTGGTGTTATGCAAGTCGTGCTGAATTCAAACCTAAGAAACAGAAAATATAATTGCCCTTTAATTGCGGGGGGGGGGGGGGAAGAAAAAGAATGAAGCAAATGTATGTCCCTGCCTCTTCCCACTCAAAAGCAGTCTCAGACCAAAAGTCAGCAAACACCTTTTCCAAACGCTGTGAAGATGTGACACCGTAGTTAATTTCCTACCATGTCAGGGGAATCACTGCAATTAATGAAGATCCCCAAAGGTGCAGAGGGAATGGGGGTGTTCAGAGTTAATCCAGTGGTCGGAGGATCATTGATCTGTTAAAAGGAAGCATCTTCCTCAATGACCTGTATAAGTCATCAAAAGGGCGTTTTCTGTGCCTTTTCCACTCAAGATAGCAACCTGCTTGGGTTTAACACTATATGTTGGAAATTTATGTATAAGTTGGATATAGTAGACCTAGTTAAAATGTTAAATTATTAATATTTGTAAAAGGTGGAGAAAGGAAAAAATAAGAAGAGGGCACAATTGTATTGACTCCTGAGAAGGCTTCTGTATGTGCACACACACGGTGTCGCCTCTGTTGGTTGCATAAGTGCTTTTAAAATAATGAAATTACTTCCATCAGAAGGAGGAGAGAGATGCTTGCATGATATGGGTTTTTTTGGGAGGAGGGAAGGGGAGTAGGAAGGTTTGCTTTTGTGATTTAAAAATATCTACGGCTGTATTTATACCAGGCAGGGAAGTTGTGTTGCCAAGTCTTTCAAGGCTTACAGAGGAAATGCAACACAAAGCAAGAAAAATATCTGTGGAACAGCTTTAGAATGAGCTCCAGAAGACCAAAAAAAAAAAAAAATCCCAATGCTGCATACTGTGTGGTCTTTAGAGGATTGCTTTGAGGGAAGGAAAAAGAAAGGATGTATAAAATAAAAATATACACATATACACCTGGTTAACTGGCATGAAGGTTGTGACCAAAAGCAAGAGACTTTTGCACTCTTAATTTTATTTGTTTCTGGAAAAAAGTTCTCTGCTGCAATAACCCTCTTCTTATGTTTCTCTTCTGAATAGTGTCAGGATGAAAGAGAGTGTATAGCAGGAGATGTTCCATTTGGCAAAGAAAAGGGAGGAAGGGAGAACTTTCCTGTGAATAACTTCCACTTCAATTAATGTTTGCTAAGTTATTAAGAAGCCTGGGGACAGGTGCACTGGGTTTGGTGACAAATGCCTCAGCTAGAGCCCTCGCATAAGTAGAGTTGATAGAAGGTTATGGAGTAGACTGTAGACTAGGTAGTGTGAGAAGTACTGAGAGAAAGCACTGGTTCACTTAGTGACAGTGTAGTTGCTTCCAGCTTCCAAGTTTCAGTTTGGGAAACCAGGGCCTACAAAGCCAGGTAGAGACCTGTGTCCTCTGTGTGACTCGCACTGTGCACCATGATGGGGTCTGTCCCTCTGACAGACCTCCTGCCATTTCTTGTCTCCTCCAAACACTTTTGTGATTCATAACCACTTTCTTCTGCTGGTTTTGGTACCAATCCAGAGAATAGTCTGGCTATGGATGAGCAGTATTGTGTTTCCCTGGGTACTCCTGGCAGTAGATGCATGTTTTTGAGAACAGTGCCCACCTCAACAAGTCAAGAACAACAGCGCAAGTGAAACTTCTGTGCTAGAAGGTCCTAACTAAAACATTTTTCCCTCCACAATGGAATGAGGTACTGTTTCCAATAGTTAGATGTGGGCACAAAGTATTTTTGTAGCCTCCTGAGAAGCTGTAGTGGGACATTTATTTGTACTGCAGAAAAGAAACAATATCCAGTGAGTTTTAATTCTGCTTATGACCATTCATGGACTAGCACCTCTCCATTCCTTCTCCTTGCTGGGAGCCATCAATAGAGTCTGTTGCAGCTAAAAGAGCTGCATTTGGCACTTGGTATCCAGGGTTCTACCCTGCTGCCGATCTGCAGGAGAGCTCGTTCGTGGGAGCCTCCAAAGCATGCATAGCAAACCAGTCCTGTGGTCAGACCACCTTGGTCCTGCCACTTCAGTGTCCAAATACCAGGTTGAACATACAGCTGACAGAACAGATTTATCATAGAATGGTCCAGGCTGAAAGAGACCTCCAAAGGTCATCTAGTACGATCCCCCCACAGTCAGCAGGGACACCCCCAACTAGACCAGGCTTCCCAGGGCCTCATCCAGCCTCACCTTGAATGCGTCCAGGGAAGGGGCCTCAACCACCTCCCTGGGCAACCTGTCCCAGTGCTCCACCACCCTCATTGGAAAGAACTTATTCNNTTTAAACCCATTGCCCCTCGCCCTGTCACTGCAGGCCTTTGTAAACAGGCTCTCCCCAGTCTTCCTGTAGCCCCCTCAGGTACTGGAAGGCCGCTCTTAGGTCTCCCCGGAGCCTCCTCTTCTCCAGGCTGAACAACCCCAGCTCCCTCAGCCTGTCCTCTCTGTTTTCTTCTGACAGAAGCTGTGAATTTAATGTACTATGTGGCCTTTTTTCCTACATAAAGCAGCTAGGAATACATGTTTCCAATAGTATGATGGCCAATATCATTGCACCTGAGGTATTGACAGGTTAGGAAGAAATTCTAATTAGAAAGAAAAAAAAAAGTTATTCAAGTAGCCACTGAACAGTACAAAAAATGAACTTTCTTCCTTTCTATTCAGGCTGCTTCTTATACTGTGACCTTTATGTAAGGGTCTCTTGCAACAGCAAAATCTGTTACATCAATATGTACTAGTTTCTTTGCCCAAGAATCTGGAGATGACATACCTAACCTTACTCAGAGTCGGTGTAGGCTCCCTGTTAAAAATAAAGCAAAGATCTTCTCTCCTAAAGGCCTTCATTCTTCCTTAAGAGTCCTGTTTTCATTTCCCCCTTCCTCCTGTGGCTGCTAGGCAATCTCCCTGAAATCCTGGGGACTGTCAAGAGAAATGATGACATGTCTTCTCTTGCAAGTAGACCAGAAGTCTGCAGTGGCAGAGTCAGAGCTGATTGCCTATCTTATCTCAAGTCGCTAGTCTCTAATTCAGGCTTTTGCAAACAACTACCAGTCCTGTTTTTTTCTGGAGCTACAGGTTAGTGTTTAATGTACTACTTTTCTGGGGCTTTGCCTATCAAGCCTGAGAAAAAGCCTTTTGCTTTTTTGATCCCAGCTGGGAATGGATTCAAATCAAAATTCAAGGTCTAGAGAGCCCGGAAGGTGAGAGGGTGAAGGACAGGGGGACATTTGTCACTCGGGACCTCTTTTTCTTGTATCCACTCCTGAAGCATGACAGACCGTGATTTATCAAATAGTAGACAAACTTCAAATCAAATAGAATTATGTTAAATTAACTTGGGAGATTCACTTTGTCCTTGACCAGTGAGCTGGTGGTGATTATTTTAAAATGTTTTTTTTTTTTTTTTGACATATAAAGATGAAGTGAGATCCATGCAAAAAAAAAACAAAACCCAAAGGACCATCCTACTGAAGGAAGTCTTCCTTTGGTGTTAACCAACTTTCCTTCATCACTGTGTTATGAAAGAGATTTCAGAGCAGTCCAGTGTCAAGACCTACCCATCCTCCATGACCCATAGGCCACCCCCCAAGGATGACAGGCCAATAGTGTCTGTCTACATGAAGAAGTACCATTTTACAGACATTCAGACAGTGTAGCTCAGCATTACATCTTTTCAATGCCACAGGATGAGCAAGTTGATCTAAAATTTGTAAAAGAGCTAAGTGTAGCTTGCGTGGTCTCCATTTCAGAAATTCATTGTTACGAGTTTAGACTTCTTGGTGTGGTCACAGCCTGGCTGTTTAGAGAAAATGGTGTGACAAGCTATGTTTCTTGGTAGCATCTACCTGAAACATAGCAGCTGGTATGAAACAACAGGCTGTATGGTTGTCCACAAATCCATTGTGTGAACCCATGGGCTGCAAGGCTAAATTTGGCCCAATGTGTCTTGGTGTCTACTTTATTCAAAAGGAACAGTCCCTTCTTAGAAAAAGGCTGGGAGGAGAAACTGCTGGTAGAGAGTGGAATAATTTTTCTTACTGGCAGGTGATCACAGATATTTCCTGCTGCTGGTCAGAGGTTATTTCCTTATGTGGTAGTTCAAAGATGCCATGAAAATGTTAGACCAGCATGAGCAATCTGGTAAGCGTGATGAGCAAATTTCCCTGTGCATGCTGGTAGGAAGAATGCTGTAACCTCTCTGGGTGATGAGTCTTGGACACGTGCATCCGTGCTGCTGTAGTCAGAACAGTGTTGCAGGAGCTCAGTTTGTACTCACTTTCCTGATGCACCAGTCCAGCTCCCATATGTAGGGCTACAAATATGACGAGGGGTCTCGAGCATCTCTCCTATGAGCAAGGGCTGAGGGACTTGGGTCTTTGCAGTCTGGAGAAGAGAAGGCTGAGGGGGGGATCTGATCAACACCTGTAAATACTTCAAGGGTGGGTGTCAGGAGGATGGGGCCAGGCTTTTTTTCAGTGGTGCCCAGGGACAGGGCAAGAGGAAACGGGCGCAAACTTGATCATAAGAAGCTCCATCTAAACATGAGGAGGAACTTCTTTCCTATGAGGGTGGCAGAGCCCTGGCAGAGGTTGCCCAGAGAGGTGGTGGAGTCTCCTTCTCTGGAGACATTCCAAACCCTCCTGGACACGTTCCTGTGCAAGGCAGGGGGTTGGAGGAGATGATCTCCAGAGATCCCTTACAACCCCATATCATTCTGCGATTCTGTGATGCATGCTGAAATCACGTGATTCAGAGGTGTGGTGTGTTTCTTTTCTGAAAGAGCCATAATCATAAAATCTGTTCTTTCCAGCTTGTTAGACTTGGGTGTGATTGTGGAGTATAGAACAAAATAGAGTATATTTAGTTGGATGGGACCTACTATGATCATCTAGTCCAACTGCCTGCCCACTTCAGGACTGACCAAAAGTTAAAGCATGCGTCATGATGTCTAATATCAAGATAATTGTTTTTTTATAGTAGTTGCTGCCAAATACTACAACCAATACACTCCCTGAAAGAAACTCCATTGCAGAATGAAAAACATCACATTGCAAAGTTTGAGTAGAAAATTTCTCCGAGGCAGGTATGCTTTTGGATAGCTAGGCTGCACCTACCTCAGCCTGTCAGTGTGGGGCAGGAGCACTTTTGCAGTCCATCTCCCACACGCCCCACCTTAGCATGCTTTAGTTTGTGTTGTGGGGCAGTTCTGGAGGTCATGAACCGTGTTTCTTCTGGATGGACTGAAAGCAGATGAAGTGTGCCTGGAGCTAATTTTGGGGGAACAAAGCCAGGCTGAAGCATTTCTAATCTGCACACAGTGTGGAAGGCGGGTTCTCACCACCTTCCACTTTGCTCTACTGATTCCTCCTACTGTGGCGTTAGTTATTGCTTGGTAATGCAGACCCAAACCTGGCCTTAATTTTTCTCTGAGATTTTTAACTTGTGGTGCATGCTCTTTCCACTTGCTTCCATTTTACTGCTTCAGTGATTTCACAGATCATTGAAACCTGACTATCTCAATCGTGGGTTGTTTCTGGTTGGGCGGTTTAGGCTTCCAGTGGCTTCTGGGGTTTGGCTGTTTTTTCTTTACCACCCTTTTACGAGGAACTGGACATCATCTACAGCTTGTTTTGGAAACTTATCAATCTGCTGTTTCTACCACGTTCCAAACACTTTAATAGCTGCTTCTATTTGGTAGTATATGTTAATCAGCCAAATCTGCTCTGCTTATCTAGCACAACATTTTTGTCTGCAGGCCTATCACGTGCCCAATTGTGCAGGAAACTTGCTCAAGGCAAAATCTCTGGTCAGGCAAAGCCACAGAGCAACTTAGTGGTACATTTATCTGCTGATATTATTTCTTTTTTTTTTAGTTCATATAGGAAAAAGCAAGGCCTGGTGGCTCTTAGGCACAGCCTGGTTTTGTAGCACTAATCCTATCAGTTTGGTGGCTTCTGAGGAAAACCCTACTGCAATCTGAATTAAATGCATTTTCTGCTTAACGCCAAACTCAAAACTCATAATGATGTGCAACATAAGATTTATTGCTGTGTTTGCATCATGATTTGGTCGCTAATTCTGTGTTGGTGTGTGGTGTAATGGGTGGGATTTTCAGTAGGGACTGCTATTAACCTGAGCCTTTTTCTGTTGAAGCTTATGTAGGCTTCAGTCTGCTCCTGAAAAAAGTGGATGACTCAGCACTGATGATGAGGAAAGAGTCTTACCTAAAAGTCATCACTTCCTCAAAGTCTTTCTCATTATAAATATAGCTTCATCCTGCTCCCAGCCCCAAATAAAGTAAGGTCAGCCTTCTGTTCCTGGATGGACCTACTTCCCAGCTACTACCTGTGTGTGCTGCTGTGGTACAAATAATCAACACTTCACATCTGCCTAGTTCAAGCAAACAAGCTAAAATGTACAACATTTGGCTTGGATGCTCTTTTGCCAGGGCTGACATATGTGCAATATTTTACAAGCATGCCACTAATCAGCTTGCCCTCTGATTTATGTTTCATTATCAAGAGAGCTGAAACTGTTTAGATAATTCATGAGCAAGATACTGATGCTTTCTGTTAGTGAAATAAAAAAAAAAAAAGTAAGATCTATCAGCATGTAACATGACCATAAAATTAAGCACAGCCACAGCATCCCAAACCAGACCAACTGAATCATAGCAAAAAAATACATTCGAAACCAGCCTTTTGCTTCCAATTCCTGCGGTACATCAGGGAAACTTTTCCCTGCTCTCTGGGAACAATAATGTTGGCTCCTGACAAACTGGTGGGGAGAAGGAGAGGAAGCCTTTGCATTTTCACAATGTTTAGACAAAAGAAATATGACTTCTTGTAAGTGAAATCAGTTCTTGATCCCTGAATTGTCCTGGGATGGATCTTGCCTGTGTTCTGTTGCCATCATAGAATGATTGGAGTTGGAAGGGTCATTAAAGATCATCCAGTTTCAACCCCCCTGCCCTGGGCAGGGACACCTCCCAC
>BJBW01000917.1:90753-104309 GCA_004320125.1 Scolopax mira
TGGGCAACCTCTTCCAGGGTCTCACCACCCTCACAGCAATGTATTTCTTCCTAATATCTAATCTAAATTTCCCTTCTTTCAGCTTAAAACCACTACCCTTCGTTGCTTCACTCCCTGACAAAGAGTCCCTCCCCATCTCTCCTGTAGCCCCTTCGGGTACTGGAAAGCTGCTATAAGGTTTCCCTGGAGCCTTCTCTTCTCCAGGCTGAACAACCCCAACTCTTTCAGCCTTTCTTCATAGCAGAGGTGCTCCAGCCCTCTGACCATCTTCATGGTTCTGCACTGGACCTGTTCTAACAGGTCCATGTCCTTCCTGTGCTGAGGACTCCAGAGCTGGACACAGAGCTCCAGGTGGGGTCTCACTAGATCAGAGCAGAGGGGCAGAATCACCTCCCGTGTCCTGCTGGCCACAATTCTCTTGAAGCAGCCCAGAATGCGGTTGGCTTTCTGGGCTGCCAGCACATATTGCTGACTCATGTTGAGCTTCTCAAGTCCTTCTCCTCAGGGTGCCCTCCAGCTATTCTCCACCCAACCTACAGTTGTGTCTAGCACTCCATCCTTACCACACGTCACTATGTCACTGTTGTGAAAGGCACTTTCCACCGTAACACTAAATTTTGTCGTTTATTACAACACTTACTCAACTCAGATGGGTACTGACTTGTGCTCGAAGTGCTGAGTGGCTAATTTCTTGGCTTCTGCAGTGAGCCAAAGCCTATTGGTGCCTTGGATGAGCTGTTCCTGGAGCAGATGGACCAACATTTGCAACCCCTCTGCCTGGCTGCTGATGACAGGAGCCTGTCACTCGCAGGGCAGATAATGTGGTGGGAATGACAGCTTTTTGTCCCCCCTCCAAGCCAGCAGTGCCATTGGGAGCCAGGTGTATGGTGTCTCTCACCCCCTGTCTCCTCTGCCGTGGCCATTCCTGCCAGGAGGCTGCCAAGACAGACCATGGGATGGGGTGTCAGTGATGTTCCCAGGCAAAGGGAAAAACATTGACAACTTGTTTGGATAGTCCCACTCAGACCCAAACTGTTGCTCCTATTGGAAGCATCCCTCAATTACCCTGGTTATCTTTATACTGACCTTATTAGTTGGACAACACAGTGTGTTTGCTGAAGGACCTAGGGTAGTTCTTGTCTTGGTCAGCTTGGAATACAGGCCTTGATCCAGTCCCTAATGATAATTGATGTTTTTAAGCTAAGACCTTGAGATATCAGAGATTTTGCTACAGGTGTGACACAGGCCATTGTGACTGTACTTTTTAAGAAAAGAAACCCAAACTCTTTATATTCTTTATTTTTCTGTGTCTTGTTCTATTTACCAGAATATCAGAGTGCTTCCTCATGCTCTCAACCACCATCTTACAGGAGCTAATAGAGGAGTTATTCAAAGAATTTCACTGGTTCATTTGTTAGAGTATGTTTTGTTGGAGTGCAGAAAAGGTAAGGTTTGTGTCTTGGTTGCTGTGTGTAGGTGACTCAAAATGCATCAACTAGTGTTTTGATATGCTATATTACACCTTTTGAGACCCAGTCAGATGAGCTTGGGTCAGAGAAAATGGTATAAAAGACCCTTCTTTTTGCAGCATCGTGTCCGGGTTGTTTTTGTGCCACTACGGTACGTAATGCCCAGTGCTAATCTTCACAGCTGCTCTTGAGAGGAAAATTCCTTTGATTTAAATAATCAAGCATAACTCCAAATGCACGCTGGTAGGAAGACAAGCGATCCTTGAAATCACTGGGTGTGAGATAAGTATCACAGCACGTGATACAGTCAAGCACTGAAGAAACCCCTACAGCCACCACGTGCTTAAATAACTCCGGGGGATGATACGCAAATTCAAGCTGAGTGAGTGATGACACGGAAAGACACCTTGTCACGAGGAGAATGGGAACTGGGAAACTTGTAGAAATGTGCAGGGTTGCACCTGCTGACTCTTTTATTGCACGTTTCTGATGGAAAGAAGTTCTTTTGCTTGAGAAGCCACGAGTTCAAACGTGAAATTAAAACCTCTCTGAAAACTCACTCCATGCATCCACTCTCCCATATTTTCTTGGCTTTCATGAGGGTTGGGTAAGCTCTACTAGCAGATTCTAGCAAATCAGGGGAAATCTCAGTGCCCAGTGTCAATTCAAGCTACAGGAAACCTTGGTTATAAACACTCTGATGCAAATATACAGGTCAATGCACCAAGAAACACATTTCCCTGCACTGTTACCAAGACAGGCATCGAGCTGCAACAGTGATGAAGACATTGGAGGGGTTCTACCCTCCTGAAATCTTGTGCTCTCATGGTAACAGTGCTGCTGTGCTGAGCCAGGAGGGGTTGGATGGGAGTTGCTGAGCCAAAGGCCCAGAGAGGTACTTGGTCTTGGACCTAAGTGCGTAGGAGCACATGGGATCTAGCTCTTTGCTTCCCAACTTGGATGTAGGAGACAAAACCACACATTTTGAAGGTGGGTGTGAGAGTAACAGTTCAAGACCTGCTGGTTCCCATGATGGAGTCACACGCTGCACTCTGGGTGATGTGGTATAGTTTCCTCACTCTGTAAGAGAAAAGTTCAGTTCAATTGCAACGCAGGTAGTAGTCAATTCCAGTTAGTGCACCATGTAGCCAGTAGAGATCTGCATCTTTCCAGCCCCAAAACACACAGCTCCTTACATCTCTTGGCGCGTTACCATCTTTCTGACCTTACCAGCCCTTGCTGGTCCCTTTGGTGAGTATATCTGCATCTTTCACCCTTATTCTTCCAGCTAAAAAAAACTTGAAAATATTTTGGCACTTCCTCCTCCGCAGTGAGAATTTGGCCAGGATCTCTCTGGGAATAACTATCAGCCACTTGCAAAAGAGCCCAACCTCTTGGAGCCTGCCTGTGAGCCAAAGCTTTTATCAGGGCAGGTTTAATTCTCTGTAGCTCTGCCGTGACTCCTTTTCCCTCTTGTTGCCCATTCCGGAATAGATGGTGTGATTCAGGACTGACGCCTGGGAAGGTCAGGGTGAAGGCATCTTCCCTGAGGGAGGTGGGCAGGGGACAGCCCTATTCACAGGCTGAAGGATGTGCTGGAGAAATACATCCAGCAGCTTGGAAGAGGAGGGGGGTACCTTCACCTCTGTGCTCCCAGCTATGGGGGAGGACAGCTGCCACCCTGCCGGGGTGGCACAGGTTGCCTGCCCCTTCTTCCCCAGACTTCTTCAGTGCCCCCTCCTTCCTCAAAAATCATCTTCAAAGTCCTTTGTCCAGTTGTGCAGAGAAAGCTGTAAATCTGTAGCCTTGTTTAGTGTGGCATGTACTCTGCCTCTAATCCAATTTCCCTTCTGTTTGTTCTCTGTGCAGCCTCATTCGGCCTGACAGCTATTTAATAAACCTATTTGCTTTTCTTTGACATGAGGCAGAAGTGGTGGGTGTTGAAGAGCCATAAGGCCCTAGTGGACAATGAAACCCTTTCCCACTCAACACTCTTCCAGCTCAGCACAGATAAATTGTGTAGAACTGGGAAATTAACCCATCCTATCTTAAAAAAAAAAAAAAAAAAGAAAAGAAAAAAGAAAGTGGCATTCACAAGCTGGTCTGCAATTGATTCAAGTTGGTTGCTTCCTCCTCCACCTAAATGAACAATCCTCTCTCTGACTGTTGGTGTGGATCAACAAGATGTTTGAAGATGATCATTTATGCACCTTTTGGCTCTGTCACCTGCAAGGAAGCAAGCCATTCAAGAACATTTGCATTTCAAAAAGCATCCCACCTAAAGTGTGAAGGAACAAAACTGTTCTGAGAAGTTTAGAAAAACTGACCTCTTAATTTACCCTCTAGGAAGATATATTACAAAATGTCCAGTTTAGAAACCTTTCATTTGGTTTTCCTGTATCATTTGTGAGCTCACTGTTCCCTGTGCTGTCCTCCCTCACAATAACGTTAGAATGTGAGTTAGAATTTACATCCACATCCTCCCCTAAAGAAAGGAGGAGAAAAGTCATTTGGATCTTTTATGGCACAGCAGGAAGGCACAGAGACTCTGCAGTGGTGAAGGTGGTAAAAAATTAATAATTAGCTATATAGCTACATTTATGAAGGAGAAAGGTTCTTTCTTTTGATTAATTTAAAAAAAAAAGCCCTAAATAAACACTGCAAATTTTTAGCTTAGTAGTACTCTGCATATTAACTGAGACTTTCTTGGTCTTTATCTCTTTTAATGATCTGATATATGTGTATGTATGAAGTTCAATGCCAACCACTAAATTCCAGGGAAATGGAAGAAAAAAAAAAAAAGGTTGATTTTCAGGCTGCTTTTCATTTGAATCTTGAGTATTATATAGACTTAGTGCTGACTAAATAACAGATTAAGCAAGTAGAATATTCTGTGCCAATTATTCCAGCTATTTAAAGCTGAGTAGCTTCTCTGAAGTGGTCTCTGTTGTTGCCTGTAGACATTAATTTTGGAGCAGGGCCTTACTGAACGAGATGCTGTGCACAGACACAGTAAAAGGAGATCTTTCCCAAAGGAAACAATACAGAACATCTACAATGAGCTGTTTGTCTAACAACCCAACCTGAAACCACTATATGTTGTAGTCATGAGGTTATTAGGAATCTGAGGGGTGTATGGACTTAGTTACCATTCTCCTTTTTTGTTTTTGTTGGTTTTTTTTTATATAGTGCATCATTTCTGATAGGCAATGGGCAAATGAAATATCCTTCCCTTCTCTTTAAAAAAAAAAACAAACCAGGAGGTATTTTGATTCTTTTGTCCTTTCCTTCCAAGCCATGCTTTCTAGTCTCTGCTTAGGTCTCTCTATGCCCTCTTCTAGCCTCCCCAGTCCACATCTCTTCTTGATGAAGATGCCTAGTCCCCATACATATTGCTGCTGACATAGCAGAGGAGCATGGTAAGCCAGAAAAAGGAAGGTGCCCTGGGAAAAGAGGATGCATGGAAGGGTCTAGAGGGTTTTCAGAGAATGACTTTCAGCCCAGCTTTCCCCACACTGGGTCCCTCTTCTCCTTCCCTCAAGCTGTTTTGTAACTGTAAATGCATTTTGCCTGCACAGCTGAGGAATCTTTACTTTTGACTGAACCTGACGCCCAATGCAGTACCCCAGAGGGGCACTCTCAGGGGTAGAGAGGACACAGTGATGTGCCAAACACCCTACAGAGGCACCACTGCTGCTTTCTGAGTAGACATGGTCAGCAGTTAGGTCCCAGCTGGTTTCCCATCAGGCTGCCCTAGATGGTGTTTCCCAACCTGCATTTGCAGCTTCCCTTCTTCCCGAGTCCAATGTAAATTGCCTTCCTGAGATGTCATAACACCCCTACCGATTTCAAGAGAAATAATATCTTTAAGAGTTAAAATGTTAAAGTTGTACTTGGCACTTACAGATACATGTTCAAAGCAGCACCAATACTCTTCGGTGGCATCCTCCCTGATGCTTACTTTTTATAACTATTCTCAGTTATAAATCCTCAGAGAGGATTTAAAAAGACACCCAAGAAGTACTGACTTCCAAATCCACGACGGCAACTATTCCAGGACAACATATTTTATTTTTTTTTTAAGTTGCTGACTTGTTTCGGTTTTACCATGAAGGAGGAAGGTCAGTACCAGTGGGAAGAGGCATCGCTGCTCCCTGATGTCAGGCAGAAGCTCTATCAGCTGTGGCAGCACCTATCCACAGGGAAAGGCCAAGTGGCAAGCTGAAATATGTTAGAGAAAAGACTTGCTGGCAGATTGATGGAGAATGCTGACATATTTCTGTAAACCACAATACGAAGGGAGTTAATCAAGATCAGGAGGAGTGTCCGTCTTATTGAGAAGTCATTTCCCACCTCAAATGGGCAAACACACACAATGGTTCATCCCCATCGGTTTGAGTGATGCTTTCTTGAGCAATTCTTACTCTCCTGCCTCCGCCGAGTCTCTCCAGTGATGGGGCAACCGGTGGACTTTGTCAGCAAGCCAGTGAATCTTTATTGACAGGCTTAGCTTCATGTTTGGCTCAAACAATGTCCCCTCTTAAGGCAGGGAGGAAGAGGAGGAAACATCCCGTCCCAGCACGCACGGTGTCTACCAGAGGGTTGCCAGGAACTTAATTTCTCTTTGTTATATGGTTTGTCACATTTTGGGAGGGAGCCTGTGCATGTCTCTGTTGCTGGACTGGTCTCAGCTGGGGTGTGTTTTTTTCTCCCCCTGTTTTTATATCCACTTGGCATTTCTTCTCCTGGAGTGACCAACCCTTCACTGAAGTTGATGCGAGCTCTTTGAAGAAAAGCAGCATCTTGTCCAAAACAATGAGAAAAAATTCCCCCAAAACTAGTGCTCAAGAGGGAAAAATGAGCCTCCAGGCTTATGAGCCTAAACAAAGACAGGCAATAAACACGTGGTAGAAAGGGATGATTTCTCTTAACCTTTTTACTGTAGACTCTGATATTATCCAGTATAGGTTACAGCCCTTTTGTTTTCCATTCTCTGGATTTGGCAGATCTCTGCTCCCAGGCAGCAGTAATGTGTTTTTTCCACTCTCTGTTCTCCAGCTCTCGGTGTCCCTCAGCAGAATGAAACTGTGGATTTTCTTCCTGCCTGAAATACGCTGTTATTGTTTTGGACCACAGTGGGGGCTCTTTACAGTAATAGCTCTCAGTAGCAGCAACTAAAGAGTTTCTTTACCTTGAAAAGAGTAAATGGAACAGATTTTTTTTTCCTTCCCTTGAATCACTCTTTGATGTTCCAGAAATTAAACTAGAGTAAAATCATATTCTTCCTTCCTTGTCCATCCATAATGAGAATTTGCCTGGTTGTGCCAGGTGAATAGTTGGGGTGAATGTTGCAGTTAGGAATAAAAGCTGAGGTGGGTGCCACTGAGATGGATCCACTGATCCACCCACGTGGAAGGGATGGTCTGAGCTGCTCTTGTCACCCGAGGTGAACTGAGATGCTTTATTAACCCCAGGTCTTATTCATGCAGCTATGGCAAGCAGCCTGCCCAAACAATTTCTACAACTATTCTTTTTTTTTTTTTAATTGATAGACAGTCATCAAACTAGAAACTGTAGAAAGCAGTATGAATTCAGTCAAGAGCTTATTGTTTCCGACACCCTATATTTTGAGCGATTTCATTATCAGGTATAAGATAAGAATTGGTAACATCTCCCTGGTAGAAGAGTATCCTGTGAGATAACATGTTTTTGTGCTGGGGAAGGGGGTTGCAGGTTGTGCCCGTCTCTTATCTCTGCGTCACTGGGAAACACTGCACAAAGACAGCATCGGGGTATTGCAAGGAACAAGTTTTCTGCAGATGGGAATGTAAAAAACACTGCTGTGGCTGTGATGGTACGATGTCTGCCCTTGTGACATGGATGGCTCTACAAGGGATGTCCTTGCAAATGTGTGTTGTTCCACTGGGAATTTGTAGAAGTAAAGGGGTAAAAAAATCTCTTCTATACTGCACATAGTGCCTTTTTGGTTGCAGACCATAAAACAGGAATACCATCTTCTGGTGTTGGGCCCTTCTGAATGATGGATTTACACCCCTGTGCTGAGCTTTCTTGGTAGCACAAAGAACACTTTGGCCAGGTCCAAAGTGCTCCCGTGGCTGCTGACAGACAGGGGTCACGGAGGTGGTCTTGCAGGGGTGCCTCGTTAATTATTGCTGCTAAATAGGATCGGGGGGCTGGGAGTCTGCAGGCTTGGCTCTTCCCTTCTTTGTACCACACGGGTCAGGAGCCACTTCGCTGAGGTTACTAGTGACACCAGCATAAGAGTTGCCCCAAGGGAAAATTGGACCCCAAGTTTATTTTTCCTTAAGGAATTCTTGATTGCTAGGTCAGGGAATATTTTCCACCCCCAGCGCCGGTGTGAGGCACAGCAGAGGGGACCTGCCCCTTCATCTGCCCACCCATCCGAGGGAAGACACCAAAAACACCAAATTCATTCTGCCCACCTGGAAGAGCAGCTCCCTGCCAATGAGATTAAAATATCACTGGCACTAGACATTAGTCCCAAGCATATTTCTTTACTGTCAGCAAAGTATTCCCCTCTTGCCCTCTCTTATCTCCCGGCTTCAACTTGTTCCAGCCCCAGTGCCTCATTACCACTGGGATTGCAGTGGTCTCAGCTGAGCCATCTCTATGTCCCCCCCATCCCGACTCTGCCCCCCTTTTGGGGGGTCTCGGTGCTAATTGGAGGTGTTATCACTTTATGAAGGAGCAGCTGCAGAGACTCTGAGGTGCCTCAGGGTGAAGCTGCCAGGGCTGAGCTGGTGGGAGAGCTATTTTTGGGTACCCATCAAGGCCACCTCGATGCCTGGCACTGCATGAATCCAACAGGAACACATTTTGGGGACAACCTCCATGCATGAGCAGGACAAAATTGGCAGAGGAGCTTGCAGGAAGAGTAGCTCGTCTGAGAGGTGTTTGGTTTGTGTTGGCAAGAAGTGGAAGATACCAGGCTTTCGTGAAACAGAAGAGATGGCAGCACACGGGCTCCGCTATTCCCAATTCATGCCTTAGTGCAGTAAAGATGCAGCTGAGCCTTTGAAGCATCACGTGGACTTTTTCCCCAATCTCTTTCTTCTGTTGGGAGGCTCTTTGGTGGGAGGCAGTAAGGAGTGGGATGCTGAGAGGGGCTGATGATGCGAAGTTGGCAGAGCTGCTGTCTTCTGTAAAAGTAAGCTGCCCCCTCCATGCCATTCCACCCTGGTCCTGCAGGACATCACATTTATGGTGACTGTGCGTCATTATGTGTTTGTAGTGTGATCCCAAGGGGGGTGTTAAACAAAAAGATGCGCTTCTCATCGTCAGAAATTGAGGGCAAAACATTTTAACCTGCAGGTGTAAGTCTGCAGCCCTGGGAAGCAGTGACCAGGACAACGCTTCTAGCAATGACAAGGGAGCCCAACACCCACAGCAAGAACCGAAGGTGAAGATACAACAACCTCAGACACTGGTTGAAGCCCTCCCCTGGAGTGTCCTACTGTTATCTCCCCCAAATGCTAACCTCAGCCACCCCATATTTGCATTTCCCATGGTGTCTGGAGAAGCAGCCCGGGGAGCAAGGGATGAGGCTGCTGGATGTTGCCCGTTGTTTCCTGGCAAAGTGGGGACACCGTCCCCCTCTCCATGGCCCTTCCCTCGCTGCCCGACCCAAAAAGAGTCGCTCGCAAACTTTGGCCAAAGAACCTCTTTCCTCTGAGGGGCTTGGCAAAGTTTTGCAGCTCGGTCCAGCGGAGGCTTTTGCTATCAACTGGCAGAACTTGCAGCCTTTTCCTGCCTGTCGGGGAATTGCCGATAGCCAGTCTGACATCTGCCTCCTGCTCCGGGTCGACTCCATAGCTACCTTGTCTGGCGCAGCTATAAGCTCTGGAAGATTTATATATTCAAAAAGAGGGAGGCAGTAGGGGGAAGAAAAAAGTCTGGCCTAACCTCAGAGTCCTATGGGAGGAAGCAAACTGGAACCCATTTTCCTATTTCTTTCTTGACCTTATCCGGGAGCAGCCAGCCTATCTGTAAGTGGCAACTGTGGAAAATGTGCTCTGGCCACTTGGTGTGACAGATAGGCAAGACTCCTAAAAAATCTTCTCCGCAGCTTATCACCTTTCTGCTGGCTCCACAGCAAACCAGTGCCCCAGCACAGAAGGAAACTGGCTGTCTGTAAGGCTGGACAGGGCCTCATCAACAACTGATAAGCTCCCCTGTGAACATTCAGGCTCTTCAGGGTTTACCATCCTTTCAAATACCACAGAAGCTCTAGCTGGGCAGATTCACACACACACACACACACACACACAAACATAGGTGCAGTCGCTATTTACTGCCATGCATCTGGTTCTCCTTCGCTCTTTCTGCTATTTCAGGGATGCTGCTCCTCTTTGCCATGGGTATAAAAGCAATAGGGCTGTGTAGCGTGTTTTATAAAGTTGGATAGGGGCATTTTTTAAAGAGAATTCCCCTTCGAGTTTCCTCTGGTCCTACGACAAAACTGCAAAAATTCACCTTGCTACTAAAACAGTAGGAGGGACAAGAAGAATCAGGGGAGCACACGTTGTGGGGAAGAAAACAATACCTGCAGCAAACTGATGTTCAAAAAGGCCTAGCTCATTTTAAACTGGGACAGCAAAAGTGTGATAAGCCACTGCCCGAGCTTCTTTTTTCTGCCATAATTTCTGTAAAAGCAGAAAAGTTGCACTGCAAAGAGCTGCCTGCCCAGTTTGGGGAAAGCACTTTTATGGCAAGTAGGCAAAAAGCAGATTAAAATATGTGAAAGGAATAGAGGGGTGCAAGGAGGCAGTTAATAGGCAACATACTCCCTGAAGTTCTGATTTATATCCTGAAGAGTAACACTGTTAGAGAACCACTGCTCCCACAGAAAACTGCAGCAGACTGGGGCATGGGGAGCAGGAGGGGGCGGGATGTCTTTGGGGGAGTCTGCCAAAGGCACTTGGATCAAATGCTTCAAAACGCAGTTAATGCACAACTGATTTAATCTTACCAAACCCCAGAGCCTCGGGGGTCTCTCTCTGCCTTTTGGTTATGGAATTCTTAGGATCAGCGCAACTTATAAATCTGAATAGCTAATAATTAAACCTATTCTGTTCAATAAACAAGCAGACAAAGCCACAGCAAAAGATGTTAAGTTCCCCGTAGGGCATTTTCAGTGTTAGATTGCCATTGCAACCCCAAAGCATCAGACCTCAGAAGTTTTATGCCTTCAGATCCAGAAAATACTAGCTGGAATAACCAGGTACAAGACTTTGTGCCAAAATATGAGTATTTCTGCGCTTGAGAGACTGCAGATCCTGGGTGTGATTACTTGTTAATGAAGAGGACAAAAGCATGGGAAAAGGGAAGAGAAGATCATTCTGTGAGATGGAAACCCATTGGGCAAAGCTTAGTCTCAAAGCCAACAGTCCTTGTGCATGAAGAATAACATTGTAAAGAAAAAGATCACAGAAATGCTGGGTTTTGGCAGAAATTTTTGAATGGCTTTTGTGATTAGGCTGAATTGACCAATTACAGGCGACAAATGCTCTCCCCCCCACTTCTCGCTCTGAGGAGAAGAGGAAGAGAGATAAAGAGATTTATGAGTTTAGAAGGAACTAAACTACTTTAATGACATATTAATAATAAAATGGATATAATATATCCAAAACTGTGTCAAGCACCCAGGATGACTTCACCGGCAGGCACTGGATGGGAACTGGATTCCAGCTCTGGAGTCAGGAACATGTGGATCGGGATCAAAGGCAGGTCTTTGAACAGACAGGGTCTCCTCGGATGTTGGCCATTGTAGAAAGTGCATGACCCTCTGATCCCTCAGCTTTTATACTGAGCGTGGGGCAGATGGGATGGAATATCCTGCTGGTCAGGTTTGGGTCACCCATCCTCTCTGCTCTTCTGCACAGGTGGGACCTCTCTACGCTTTCCCAACCCTCCAATGGGGCAAATAACAAAATTGGGTGACCTTGGTTGTTACACCAATACCTATAAGCAAGAGCCTCTCTGCATATCATTCCTTGGCATGAAATATAGATATTGGTCTTATCGCTCCGAGAACAAACAGTTTTCTCCACAATACGCTGTTAATTTCAGAGAGTTAGGAGAGACTGAGCTAAAAAGTACAATTACTGAACAGAAAGTTGGTTCTGTTTTACCTCCAGCCAGGAGAATGACCCCGGTAAGCAAAGTGTGTGTCGATCCTTTTCAGGTTTGAGGCTTTTGTTTTTAAACCACCAGCAAAAGGGATTCAAATGTAAATGGCAGTGTATTTGTTTGACAGGACCTGTGGTGAAGAAGCTGGAGGAAACACGATGTAATCACTAGATAAAATGGACCATTAGGGCACTTCAAGGTGGTTTTGCAAAACTGCTGTTACTGTTTCCCCAGAAACCCTTCCTGCTATAAAGATGGTGAAATTTTAGTAAAAATTGTTTATGCTCCTACTGTAACAGAAGCAAACACAGGTGCATATATATATATATTTAAATGTTATGCAATCATGAGAAATAAGGAGATGGAAGGAACTGGAAGGCTAAGCTGAAGTGAATGCATGTGTACCTCTCTGTTACACACAACGGGGATATAATGGGTTTATGTTACACTTAGGGTGGTCAGTTTTAACAGGTGATCCTTTTGTTGGCATGTTGGCTTCTGCGTATGTGATTTTTATTTTTTTTTAATAACTAAATGGCTCTCTAACTCTCGGGGTGTATAGCTGCTCCTGTGCCACATTAATGTAAAATAATGTTGCACTGAATATCTTTATTCTATATGGGGGTTTGTAGATTTAACTCAGAATAAGGCTTGATATCCCGGCATGCACTTATTCCTTCAGATGACAAAATTGCTCATACAATGCTACCTCAGTGATGGGGAAAACTTAAGGTAAATGAGGGTAGAACAAGGAATCCCTTCTAATCCCATGTTAAATAATCAGCATACATACATTTTCTAGCTGCCAAATGGTCAAAAGTTGATCCTTGTCTCCACCGTTTCAACAGTGCATTCACCTTCCTTCTTCACAACAAAACCTGCCCGAGAGCAGGGTCTGTTACCCTCTGGAATGACGTGGTGGTGGGATTTTGGGTTCGGCCCATGCGCCGTTATGATTATTAGGTTGGAGTCTCACCAGAAACCTCTGGGCAAACACTGGGAGAAAGACTCAGCCTGTGCCGGAGGGCTGTGAAGCTGGCTTGCTGCCGGAGTGCTCAGTAACCCAAAGTCCTGGTGGATGCCCGCTGGCAACCGCCATTTCCTAGAGATGTGTGGTCCCTCTGTCCTCTTGGGACTGGGGGAAGATCTCTCCTGGCAAACCTCACAGGCTCCTGGCCACTCCTGTGGAGGGAGCTTCTCGCCCTGCAGTGCCCCACCACACGTCCCACCTGGGCATGTGGTTGCGTGGGCGATGTGGGCGACCAAAGCCAGGTAGATCCCGACTGCCATAGGTGTAATCCCTCCCTCAAGGACTTGCCATGCTAATTAAAGGGTCAAGTGCAATTCTCCAGTATATGTTTTGATGGCTGTAACACTGGAGGAAGGGTCTGCTGGTGTTTTCGGGTCATCTTTCCCTGGTTTTCTCTTGAAAAGCTCCGGCTTCGCATCTCTGCTCGTTTTTCTCCTGTGCATCCCTTACCTGGCCCCAACTGGCATCCCTGTGGTCTGTGTAAAACCGTAAGTCGGGAAAACAATTTGGGCTGCCAGGAACTTCAAGGTTACTCATTAATGTGAAAATAATGAAATAGATACAATATGGAGAAAACAGTATCAGGCTCCCAGGATGACAGTCCCGTCACTGGCAGCCACTGGGGAAGTCTCAGATGGGACTTGGTGACGGATGGGAACTGGGTTCCAGCTCTGGAGTCAGGAACACACAGGTGGAGATCAAAGGCAGATGAACACACAGGGTCCTCTTCAGACCTTGGCCACCACAGGGAGAGAAGTTGGCCCTCTGATCCCTCAGCTTTTACACTGAGCATGGGGCAGATGGGATGGAATACCACAGTTGGTCAGGTTGGGGGTCACCTCTCCTGTCCCTTCCCCCTCACAGGTAGGACCCCTCTACGCTTTTCC
>BJBW01000919.1:16234-27184 GCA_004320125.1 Scolopax mira
GAGGGGAGATTTAGATTAGACACCAGAAAGAAATTCTTCCCAGTGAGGATGGTGAGACACTGGAACAGGTTGCCCAGGGAAGTCATAGCTGCTCCATCCTTGGAGGGGTTCAAGGCCAGGCTGGATGGGGCTTTGAGGAACCTGGTCTGGTGGGAAGTGTCCCTGCCCAGGGCAGGTGGGTTGGAACTGGATGATCTTTAAGGTCCCTTCCAACCCAAACCATTTTATGATTCTAAATGTTGGCTCCTATCTACAAGGAATAACACTAAGAGGCAGCTGCTCTGAGCATTGGTATTATCAGCCACAAGCTGCCCTTTTCTGCTCTCCAGACACTGAACCTGCCACGCAGTTCACAAATCCATGGATATTTTACTGTCTTTTTAAAAATCTACAAGATAGAATAAAAGGAGAGGGAGAGCCAGCTTACCTCCACCTCCTGCATGGTCTGGATGCGAACGCCGCAGCGCCTTCCTCTCTCCATCAGCTCCTTCTCAAAGGGGTCCATCAGGATGATGGAGCTCAGACCCGGCGTTTCTCTCCTCTCCACGTGGTCGAGGAGTACCCTGGCTTTTTCAGGTTTGTCGCAGATGACTGTGGAAATGTCAGCTGGAAGAAAAGCAGCCAAACGGTTTGTTTACAGTAAATCTTTTTTAATGCAAGGCAGGCTGCTGGCTCATAGCTAACATTATACCAGTTCTGATATTGACTCCAGGCTAACATCAGGAACCCTAGAATATAACATATATTTCTGTTAGAAAATTACTGCAATTTTCGCTAACTTAAATGAATGCTGAAGCTGGAGCTGACATCTATGATTACTCTGGGATTCAGTTCAAAATACTAAAATTTCCTCGCTGTGTGGGCTAAAAAATCTAGGAGGCAGAATACGAAGCAGCACAGGAGTGGGTGGCTGTAGAGTAATTCCCACTGTCAGAGCATCCCCCTCCACGGCTGTGCATGGCCAGGCACGTGGGAAATGCAGCAGAGGCAGCCCTGACCCAGCTCGGGGACACAGCTCCCCAGAAAACTCCTCTCAATGAGTAAAAACACCAAAATAAACCATTCTGAGCAACCAAACTCTGTCCTGAGAAGATTATTACATCCATTTTATTTTTACCTGTGTTGACGATGTAACGAATGGCTCCAGGACCCAAGGTGTCGTAGAGAGGAACCACCACCATGGAGTAGGTGTAGCAAGCCAGCTCGGAAATGATCCACTGCAGGAGGACATCAAGGAATGAAGATGAGAAGGGGACCATGGAAGCAGATTTAACACACTTGAAAACAAGCTTCAAGTATAAAGCAAGCTCACAAGTCAGGAACATTATTAATACAGCATCAACTTGTACTTGAAAATCTCACCTCTGGGCGGTTTTGAGCAAAGACCCCAATGAACTGCTTCGTGGAGGGCTTGCAGCCCTGCTGAAGAAGCCCTGAACCCAGAGCTTCTGCTCTTTCAGCCACCTGGAATTTGGAAAGTGGGAAAAAAAACGTCACCAACATTAATAAAGAGCAACACCAAACTAAGTAAAGACTAAGCTTATATAAGGAGGCGCTCAAATTATTGAATTTGCTGTCTTAAAGGACAGTTTTTTAACGTTACCATGAGCCATAAGTAGTTGGCCAACAGTTGACCTCTGGTTAGTGATACCCCATGGCTTTGAGCATGTCAAGAGCAGGCTAATGGCATTGGGCTAGTTTCCAAAAGCCAACACACCTATAGAACACTGGGATGTGTCTGACACACCTATAGAATGCCAGGATATGGCCAGGTGAGGAAACTGGGAGCCCTCGCATGGCATGGTGGCAACCTCCTGGTCTAGAGTTTGCATGCTACCGATGGACACCTTAACACCCCCTTCTTCTGCTGGGCAGGAGGAAAGGACTGGGGGAGAGGACTCCATGGGGGGGTGTCATTTCCAGCTCACCTCCTTGTAAGATAGCCACTGGTAGGGCTGCTTGGGCTTCCTGAACCCCAGGCAGGGGCCATTCTCTGGAAGACATAAGCAAAGATGATGGAGTTACAGGGGATGCCAGGAGTTGAGATGCTGTGGGGCTACAGCATAGCCCTCGAAGAGTAAATCTGTTGTTGTCGGGGCTGATTCTCACTCCTGGGATAGAGCTCACCACAAACCCCATCAAATTAAACTCCTGGGTGGAGATAACAGAAAGGGGCTGCTGGTGTCTCCCAAAGGATTGCTTCAGTCTCTCCCCGAGCCACAGATGGGACAGCAGCAGTTTGCCCCAAAACAGCCTCATTAAAAGACACTTCTCCCAAGGCAGAGTGAGAGTAGTGTCTGACGAAGGCTTTTATCCCAAACACCAGCTCCTGCTGCTTTCGCTGCCTTTTGATTTAAACACTTCAAAGTGAAAAACTGCTATTTTTAGCACAGCCTGCTCTGGAGGAGGGTAAGATAATACACAGTACTACATGGCAGGAGGAATATTTGAGAAGTTTAATTAATTTGCTAACTGTGCTCACCTGCACAAGATCCATCCCTCCACACACCCACTGAGTTATTTATTTACCCCCGTCCTGTGGGGTGGAATATTTGCAATTCCACTGAGGCTTTTGGTGGCACCAAAAATAATGATGTGGCAATGAAATTGGCGTGTTCAACAAGACGGGACATCGTAAGCAGTGGGCACAGACATAGTTATGATAGGGCAGGGAAGAGCCATTGTGGCTTTTTAGAGCAGGAAATGATGTCTCACAAGCGTGTGAGAGCTCTGGGGTGGTGCCATCGATCACGGGGTAAGGGCGATGGACTGATACACCACACTCAGCTCTCCTGAGAGCTTTTGGCAGAGTCTCTCACCCTGCCCTGCTGCGGAATAAAAAGTAAACTGGAGGAGTTACTGACGGAAAAGGCAGCAACGAGCAGAAATAAGTATCAGTGTTTGCAGCAGAGAAAGAGCTGCGTTGGGTTCCACAGCTCTGTGCCCGGATCAGCCCCCTTTAATGTATTCATAAGTGTTTGGAAATGAATAATGTACGATGAGCTTTGCTGATGCCACAAAATTCAGGCCGTTAAGCTGTCTGCCAGTGGCAGCAGAAAGATCTCGTGATACCAAGAGACCACACCGTAAAATTCAATAGCATTAAGGGCAAAACAATGCACGTTGCAAATTATAGTCATAATTATAACCCCCACACTCCAAAATCAGCACCCGTGTCACCACAGGCTGCAGCATCCACCCTGCCCTCACTGGGCCTCCTCCGTCCTTGGACCTCCCACTCTCTGGGTCTCCCACTCTCCTGGCTTCCACCCCTCAGGCCTCCTGCTTTATTTGATCCTCCATCTCTGGGTCTTCCTTCATTTCCTTTCCACTCTATTGGCCTCCACTCTTTGGGCCCCCTGTTCTCCGAGACGTCCCCTCACTGGCCCTCCCACACCAGTTCAGCTTCCCACTCCATGGTCCTCTTAATGGCTTTTTTGGGGGGGGGGGGGGGGCTCCTATAGTCCTTTGGCCTTTGAGTCCAAATGAGCCTCTACACCATTTGGGCCTCCTATACTCTTTCAGCCTGTACACTCTCTGAGCTTCCCTAAGCCTTTGAACCTTCCACGCCATTTGGACCTCTACATTGTCTGTTCCTCCACCTCTCGCCTACCAGGCCTCCCCATCACCATGCTCTCACCTGAGATGCTGAATCCCCTCCTGAAGACCTCGTACATGGTCCTGGCATCGTCATAGTAGTGTGTCAGCAGCTGTGGACTGTCCCCGATCACCGATCGGCGTGCCCCAGCCAGGCCCTGTGTGACATGAGAAGATGTGACACAACTAGGCAATAAGGAAACCCCAAACGTAAACCATTTGGCTCCCCAAACACTGAAGAAGCCTCTGCAGCCACAACCATGTTCCTGCCCCACCACCCAAAGGGACGGGAGAGGTGGGACATCCATCTTGGGTCCCCAATAACATGGAGAATCACCTGCCCAGAGAGGAGCACTTGACCTGGTTCGATGCCACAGGAGATGATTGATATTTTCCAAGGAGATTTGAGGAGGAATTATGAATCTGCAAGTAAATGAGATGTGCTGAGGGGTGTGACTGCTGTGGACTCCTCAGTTCTGGCACTAGGGGCACCTTCTCAAGGACATCCAGACCAAACCCAAGGACAGACCAAGACAAAGGCTGGATTCCAGACCCCAGTGTGTGGGTTCAGGCAGGGTGAGAGTGATCCAACCAGAAACACACTGGGATCCAGAAGAAAGTCTTACCAATGTCCTAAGCACAGGGAAGACCAGCCTGGAAAGTGTAAATTCCTCCCAGCCTTTTAAAAAGTTTTTGGAATTAATGACCATAAGGTTTTCGAGGGGACGTCACAAAAGGCCTTAAAAATTCCCATCATCACTTTCAAATATTAATTTAAGTGGAAACAATTTTCAGAAATAGTTCTGCTCTTTAAAACAGAGCAGCTTCATTAAACTTTAAAGCCTTTTGCAAGCCTGAAAATGAATAACTCCTCAGCTTCGGAGTGTGGAATCGGGTCTACTTTTTCCTGTAATTACGAAGTTTGCAGCAGCAAACTCTGTGATGGGCACACACCAGAGAGTGCTGGCTGATTTGATCATGTCGGTTGTTGCCTCTCAGTGGTTTCTCCCAGGCAATGGCAGCTCCTGCAATTTTCCGGTCATGGATGAGTTTAAGCAAAGCCAAGACCGAAACGCTGCGGAAAATCTAAAAGAATAAATTACTGGGCTGTATTCTAGTTTTCCGGAAAAAGGTGAATTAAGGCATGAAGTGATCCCCGGCGTGGTGCTTTACACGACCAGCTCCAGGATGGGGTCGGGGAGCCCTCCAACCAACAAAAGCATCTCCTGGTGTCCCTTGGGCTCCCTTCTAGGCCTGCAAACCCTGGCCGCAAGCCATCCTCTCCATCTGGTGTGGCCTCCAGCCTCACCTCAACTTCCTCTGACTGCATCCGCAGGTCACAGGGCGGCTTCACGGCCCGGGGCCGGCTGGCGAACCAGTAGGCCATGACGGCGGCGAAGGCACCGATGCCCACCAGCGCCGTGGCCGGCAGGTTGCGGAAAAACTGGCTGAGGTCATCGAATTCGGGGAGCCGCAGGCTCCGCAGGATTTCCTGAGCCTGCATCTTCTCCACGAGGGAAACGGCGAACTCTGCAAGAGGCAGGAGGACACGGTCAGGTCACACCGTGGGATTGGGATGAGCACCACAGGGTGGGATGGGGGGGGACACACATGCTTTTCTTGATCAACTATTGCAAACCCACTGCTCTGCTGACCTGTGGGGCTGTCTACACACATCCACCTTAGCTAGGGAAGAATAGCATCCATGGAAGAGATACGAGAAAGGAGGAAACATCTGGCCTCAAGTTGTGCCAGGGGAGGTTCAGATTGGATATTATGAAAAATTTTTACACAGAAAGCATTATTGGAATGGGCTGCACAGGGAAGTGGTTGAGGCACCATCCCTGGAGGTGTTCAAAAGACGGGTTGACATAATGCTAGGGGACATGGTTTAGTGATGGTTGGACTAGATGGTCTTAAAGGTCCCTTCCAACCTAGATGATTCCATGATTCTATCCCAGCAAGGGGGAGCAGGAGCAGAGAGCTCACTCCTGGAGGACACAAGGGTACAAGATACACTAGGGGATGCAGCTGTGGTTATCTGCAGCAGACAGATGCTGTGACAAGCTCTGGGGTACGACTGCACCCTCAGGGCTGCCGGGAGCTTGCTCTGCCTTCCCCAGGCAGGATGGGGGCTGCGTGGTGGCCACAGTTCGGCAGGGACAGCAAGCCCTGGGCTCACATGGAGCAGGGCAAAGCCAGCGTGTGTACGAAGCGTGCAGACACACTCTGAAACACCACTTCCTGCGTTTCCACCAGCCTCACCTTCCCAACCCCAAGCTCCTTTTGATTTACATCAGGGCAAATTATAGGCGCTTCAAGCCAAGGAAAGCTGCGTTTCATCGCACAAATGTTTCCTGGAAGAAACAACAAGCGACTGCAGAGAGGGGATAAGGGAGCGCCGGGGTATCAGGGGGAGGACACGCCACCGCAGGGTCCCCACCCTGCACCCCACCAGCCGCTGGGGCTCCGTGGGGAGACGGGTGGGAGCAGTGCCAGGGCATTCCCGACGGGCAGAACTGCAGGGAACTGCTCCCATAGCGCCAAAACCAAAAGGAAAGAGGGGTTAAAAAAAAAACCAAACCCAACAAACTTTTCTCTTTGGGCTGTGGCTGGAAGAGACAAGTTTTATCACACAGGATGGTAACGCTCACAGAAGGAGCAGGGGTTGGAAGGGACCTTCGGAGATCATTTAGTCCAAAGGGGCACCCAGAGCAGGTTGGGGTTTGAATGTCTCCAGAGAAGGAGACTCCACCACCTCCCTGGGCAGCCTGTTCCATTGCTCCAGCACCCTCAAAATAAAGCAGTTTTAACTCGTGTTGAGATGGAATTTCCTGCGTTTCAGCTCATGTCCATCAGAGCTCTGCCATCCCCAGCTCGTTCCCTCACACCTGCCAGCATCACTTTGCCACGGGCACAGGGACGGTGGCCCTGGCTTGTACTGGGCTCACAAGATTCTTCCCAAGCACAAATTACACATGTTGCCTTACTTTTATTTTTTTTTTTCTTTTGTGTTTACAGAAACAGCCACCACAGAGAGGAACAGGGCACTCAGCTCACTGCCCCTGGGGTGTGAGGTGAGGTTGTCCTCAGGGGATCTTGTGTGGCTGCTGAGCACACAAGCAGCATTTTAAATAACTCCCTATTTACAGCAACGGCCCCGGTATCAACTCCCCACCAGGGAGTCTCCAGTAACGGCAGCCCCGCCGGGGAGAAGCCAAGCAGACGCTGCAGAGGAGGGGATCCAAAAAACACAGTGAAGGTTTCCTGTTAAGCCCCGCAGCTCTATTTATGACTTTCCCAGCAGACAAGACCTTAAAGAAAAAGCCTTTCTGGCGCAGGAGCCCAGGCAGCCCCTTTCCTCTCACCCTCTGGCCACGCTCCAGCTTCGGAGCTACAGAGTGATTAATGGAGGGGCTTCGCTCCCGTTTTTGGGGGGGAGGGAAAGGGCTTCCCACACAATGGCACCACTGATGTTAACACAAACCAGCTTTTTTCCTCCTGGGAACAGTGTCTGGGTTATGCTGAAGGTCAGGACTACCCTCTCACAGCCTTTTCCCCATATTTGAGCCCAGCGAGCTCTGGAGGCTGGTGTGGGCAAACAGGGATGGGGGCAGGCACCCCCCCACAAAGCTCTTGGAGGGGTTTTGATTAAGTTTGTATGAGCAAAAAAACACAGGAAACAATCTCACCCATTGTCGGGCTACAATGTGGTAAGGGGCAGCAACGACACAGCCCTTTGTAGGGCTACAAAGATGATGAAGGGCCTGGGCAATACCCACCCATGGGGTAACTTTCTTCTGAACTTTGAGCATTTTTCCAGGAATCTGCTCATCCTGCTTTAGCAGGGCAATTGGACTAGACAATCTGTAGAGGTCCCTTCCAACCCCACCAATTCCATGACAGTAAGATATAGGCTGCAATGGCATTAGGATGAACCGAGACAGAGTGCTGATCTCTCCTCTCTCTATTTCTCCCCAGCAGGCTGTGAAAAGCAGCTTGGCCTGACACACTTTTACTAGCAAACTACCAAAAAAAAAAGCAGGAGAGCTCAGCGAGGGAGCTATTCATTGACTGATGAATTAGCTATTTGTACAAAAAGCATTTCAGCCAGTCCCACTTAAAACCGTTTGCTCCCAGAAACACAGCCTGTCCCACCAGAGCTAGCCACCCAGCTTGCCACGGTTGCTGGTTACACTGAAATCTTGAGAATAACTTGAAATATGGAGAATATCTCCCCGCCATCAGCCTGGGAGCAGTGTTTTGCATCCACCTCTGCAGCCAAGCTGGGAAGGTACTGGTGGGAAGAGCAAAGTGCTGCTGTGGGGGGTATGCTTGGCCACAGCCATGACCTTCTGCCCGTGGTATTGCCTGGGGACCACCAGGACCAGACCTTTCTGCACATCTATCTAGGTACAGAGCATTCATGGACATCTGGAGTTTACAGCATCATCAAAAGGATGACAAGAGTCAGGGTTGCAATAGAAAGAACAAGTGCTGGAAGCTAGACCCCAAACAATATGGGAATAAACCTGTTTCCGTTATAAAACGGACAAGGAAGAAAAGGTGATTACACCTTTACTGCCCCTGTATCCTCTCGACATGTGCCAGGTGTCACTTATGTCAGACTTTGAAAAATTTGCCCTAGAGACATCAAAAGCAGGTTTTTAATCTGCCAAGGAGACACGATGCTTTAGTAGAGAATTAAGAATTACTTAAAATTGCTGGGAAGCATTTGGCTTGAGCAAAGCGATGGGCTCCTTGGGCTTGCATGGAACATACTCCCCTTACTGGGGTGGTGGCAGGGATGCTGTGGGCCATTGAGTGCCACGAGGAGGGGGTCGTTGGCAGCCTCTGCCTCCCCAGGGCAGCCTCTGCCTTCCCCTGCAGCACAAGACCTGCAGGGAAACTACTTAAATCGCACTCATTCCATCCGCTCCCAGGAGAACAAATCAGAACATTCATCTCAATCAAATGCTTATGGTGTATTTAGTATTTCCGACCACTTGTGCCACATTCTGCTCCCTCTGCTGAATTCCTGCTTGGGCCACCATTTCCCACCCACCTGGGGGTTTTGTCAGGCGTCACATCATACCCTGGAACAGGTGCCCAAATCCTCCATTCGTAACCACACCAGTTGGATTAATTAAATATGGCTGGAAAGCAGAGGTTCACTTTTCCCCTGGCTCAAGGGAAGCTGTTGGCCCATTTCCACATGGACTTGAGAGCGTTCTGGGAGCAGGAAGCCTGTAAGGATTTTTAGATCCTTCACAGTGAAATAAATAATAATAAAAGAAGTAAGCACTTTGTGTTAGTGACTCATTTTAAGTACACCCCAGGGCATCTCAGAGGATGCCACAGTGATGGAAGTGTCAGCAACGGGAAATAACATCAGAAAACACACTCAAAAGCAGAAATCCATTCAGTTTTCTGCCCAAACACAACAAGTGTCCTGGGATCCCTGGCAGAGTGAAGCAGAAGTACTGGGGTGGCAGGGAGACAGTTCACAAACTGGTTTTCCTGCTTTCATTTAACAATCTAAGTTCAGTGAAGAATAAACACATACATCCAGAACAAGATCCTCTTCTCAGGAGTGAGCTCTCCCGGCTCAAGGGACGTTCCCACCACCTTTGAATCCTCTTAATCAACCTGAGACCTGTAACTTCAGCCACTGACACCCCCCCACACACACATCCCATTTCAGACCACATTTGATTTTTGCCCTACAAAGCTCATCAGGCTTTTGCAACACTTAATCTTGATTTTTGCATCCCCCAGTCATTCCTGATCAGCCCAAACTTGATCCGCTCCAGGGCACCAAACCTGCCTTGGGAAGGCGGCCAGGAAAGGGGCCCAGGTGTGTTTGGGAAGAGCAAAGAGAGGGGAAAAACACCCCGGCATCCTGCTACCCAAATATTTTTGGTCAGGAAAATCAATAATAATAATTTTAAAATACAACAAACAAAAAAACCCCACAAAATCAAAATAAAACCCCAAAAGCCAGCATGGGTTTCCCAGTGACGAGGCAGCACCACAGCCCAGAGGGCACCTGAGCGGCCACCGCCATCACCTCCACCTCAGGAGCAGGGACAGGCCCCCTCCTCCACACCCCTTTTTCAGTGGTTTTGCCCCATTTCTGTTGCTGGTGGTGAACCCGGCTGTGCTGTGGCCACGCTGGGCTTTGAGTCTCCAACCAGGCTCAGTTAACAGGCCATCACCACAGGCACAATGCTTATTTATTTATTTATTTTATTTTTCCCAGTTACAAACAGCACTATTGTGCGATTCGGTTTTGATCTTTTCCTGCTGGAAGTGATTCCCCAGCTCCAGCGCAGTCAATGGACTTCTAGTGACATAAACCAGTGTGGGAACAGCCTCAGACTACTGGTGTGTGCATAATGCAATTAAAATTTTACCCGTCCCGTGCAGCCAGGCAATCACATCCTTCCTTCCCTCGCGTCAGCACCCGGGCGCCTGCCTGGGAAGGAGAATTCCTCTGGAGATGCCTTTATCTCCCTGCCCACCAGGCAGGGGCAGGGAAGAGTGATTCATTTTATGTAGGAAACTGGGCAAAACCTCTAATTGACATCCCTATATTCAAGCACACACACACATAAAAAAAAAGCTTTATAGCACTAAACCAAAAATCAAACAAATGGCTTGTCAGTCTGAGAAAATTAACTCTTTGCAGTGGGGAGCTATGAACTGCAGCCTCCAGACCCACAGCTGCTCTCCATGTGATTCTGGGAATATCCCCATCAGGCAGCACCTGCCGCAGATGCAGCTCACGCATTTCACTTGAGAAAACAGAGTTCACAGGATCCTAAAACACCTCCATCCAGAAGGGCAGATTTAGAGGGTTTTTCCTTCAAGTGAAACGGCGCGAGGTTTTTGAACTGTGTTTTCTCACATCCGCTCCGCAGACCCCAGGCTCTGGGATTTGTAGTCACTTTCCCAGGACAGGGTCGATTTTAAAATAAGAAACTGTAAATAAAAGGGAGGTGGCCTCACCAGTAAGATCTGTAGGTCCTGGTAGACAGCAGAATGACAATGAGCAAGCAGTGTGCTCTTGTGGCCAGGAAGGCCAACAGAATCCTGGGCCGCATAGGGAAGAGCGTGGCCAGTAGGTCGAGGGAGGTCATTCTCCCCCTCTGCTCTGCACTGGTGAGGCCATAACTGGAATCCTGCACCCAGTTCTGGGCTCCCCAGTTCAAGAGGGACAGGGAGCTACTGGAGAGAGTCCAGTGTAGGGCAGCGAAGATGATTCAAGGACTGAAGCATCTCCCTGATGAGGAAAGGCTGAGAGAGCTGGGGCTCTTTAGCCTGGAGAAGAAAAGGCTGAGGGGAGACCTT
>BJBW01000919.1:28571-41288 GCA_004320125.1 Scolopax mira
AGCTTCTCGGGGCAACCTGGGCCAGGCTCTCACCACCCAAGAACTTCTCCACATCTCAGCTCCATCTAGATTACCTGGCTTCTATCCACTTTGAGTTTTGGAAAAAAGTATTTTCATCAAAACCACATTTTTCATTTTTTAAAAATGCCTTCTACCCACCAAAACAAACTCTTGCATATGCTTAATTTTATCCACTGTGAGGAAAATAATTGACTCTCAAGTGCAACAATATATAAACCACAATTACTGCATTTTCCTTAGATTACACAACTATTTGTAGGGACAAATCATACTTTTCTATTTAATTTAAGAATGAATGCAAAGGCATTAGCACTCATGGGGTATGGCTCCACCGTAACTTAGTGATTCATAATTGGGATGGGGCAAAAGAAATTAAAAAAAAAAAAGAGAGAGAAAAAGGACGCGGTTTAGAGATAAAAAAGTGCTTTTTCTGGATTATTATGCCAGGATTCAGAGAACATGAGAAGGTGGGAGAGGTGATGGATGCAGAATAGGTATTTGCTCTCAGATTTCGATTGCTGTGGAAGGGGAAGGGGGAAGGAAAAGCACGGAGCACCCGGGGAGGATGCGGCATCTCTCCAGGGAGCCCACCCTGGAGAATCACCCAGCGAGCACGAAAGCTAATAAAAAGCAGGTTATCGCTTTTATTTGTTATCTGTACTAATGAAAAACGTCCTTCTCCCCTTTCTTTGGGAATCGGGCCCATCCAATCCCTTAAACTGGCCATTTGCCTACAAGGCTATTGAACGAGGTTCCGATGGTCCGTGAGCCCCTTTAGCTGGAATTGCTTTCCTGACAGGAGCTCAGTGCACCCCAAACTGGGGCTGTGGGGCACGGGAAGCAGACATGGGGCTGTGGTGAGGCCATCAGGGACTGTCCCCATGCCATTGCCTCCCCACTCACCCCCTCCCCGGTGCTGTCCCCTCCCCGGGGTGCAAGGCAGAGTTATCTGCTGTGGAAAAGGGCTTTACAGGGTCAAACCCCTTCCACCTGCTGGAGAGGAAATAAAGCAAATAAAGTCCCTGGGGAGGAAGCCAGCAATGCTTTTGTGTGACCCCTGGTTATTGCAGGGAGGGGACAGGGATGAATTCAGGGGGTTCAGCGTGTGACTGGGGCCGTGGAATAAATTTAGCCTGGTGAGGGGTTAAACCGGGATCATTTTTTAGGAGAGGCAGGAAGAGAAATGCCTGGTGCAGAAAGATTGTTTGAGAGAAGCCTGCCAACACATTTGTTACCATTATATATACCTATGTATATGCATAAAATTACATGCATATGTAGATGTATATGCTTGTGTGTGCATATATATGTTTTTATATATATATAAATACATACATATAATATATACATATATATAAAAAAAAAAATCTTCTCCTACTTTGGGTGCTGGTGATTGCACCACTCTCTTTGTTGTGGAGACAACTCACTCTTACAAAGAAAAACTCCTTCTCACCAAGTATCTGGAGGGTGAGGCTCCTCCTCAGCACCAGGGGCACCACGCTCCCCTGGGGCTCCCAGAGACAGAGCTGGTGGCAGAGCCCAGAGCTGGGCACAGTGGTCTTGCTGACCCTCCAGCCTCCCCAGCACCAAAGCCAAGGCACAGACAAAGGATGGGAATCTCCAAGCAACCCAAAGGAGCTGCACTGGCCTCCAGCTCCCAGCGCTGCCCAGAAATGCATTTGCAAGGAGATGCATTTGCAAGACGCAAGGTCTTCGCAAGCATCCACCAGAAAGGGAAAAACACTAACAAGGAGCTCAGTGTCCTGAACGTCCAATTTTACGGAAAGAGCACGGTAATCGCAATAAACAGAGGTATTTAAAGCATCTAAAATATCCACAGCATACCACTCCCTTGCCAAGAGAAATTATGCCATAAATAATTCAGTGGCTGCGCAGAGATCTTACTTTAAACACTTGTAATCTTTCAGAGAGCAAGATCCATCACCGGGCTGGCTGGAAATGCCCTGTGCCCAGAGCCTCATCCCTCTGCGTCAGGTCCATCTATTCAGCCCCTGATGGCAAAACCCCCCAAAAAGCTGAATCCTCCAGTCCCACCCCCCCTCGCCACACACGGGCATCGCTGACAGATGTGAGCCAACCTAAAAATACCCTTTACACCCCCCAGCAGGTGGGCACAGCAGGACTCCAAAGCCACCGTGACTGACGCATACAGGAAAGCTGAGACTGGGATCCTGGTCCAAATCTGTCACTCCTCTGGGTAACAAAGTATTAGGAAGCCCAGGAAAGGATTTTAAGTTTCCTACCAGAAAGTCAAAGCTCTGGTATCTCTGAAGTCTATCAATTGCCTAAGGCACAGTGGCCAAAAAAAAAACCCCAACAAACTCCTCTCACTGACGAAATCTGATGACACATCCTTAAAACCTTACCCAGGGCCAGCATGTAATGAACCTGGGACACAAGGTTTCATTGACCGGGCTAAAAACCCTCAGCCTGTGGTGGCAGAGGGTGAAGATCAGATGGTGAACCCCAGTTGGGTTATTCCTGCCCCTGCTGTGACACTCACTGTGTCTCTCTTGTGCCAGCGTGGCTGCCATCTGCTTGCCCAAACCAGGCTGGGGCAACTCCCCCAAGATAAATTGTAACTCAGACAGAAAAAAAAAAAAAGAAAAAAAAGCAGCAAACCCCTAAAGCTGGAGGTTTTCTGGCTCTTTGATCTTTCACCTGCAGCTCTGTTGAGGCCACTCACACAGCGGTGCCAAAACCAGCTCAGGGGCTGCAGCTTCTCATCTGGGGAAACCACAGCCTGATGCTTCCCTGCCCACATCCTTCCTGCTTCCCCAGCCCCCGCAAGCAGCCCCTGGAGGCAACTAAAGCAGGAGAGAACGTGCCCCTCACCCTGTGCCCCTCAGCCTTACGGGGAGGTTTACATGTGCCAGTGACTCCTCTGCACGTGGGCTGGGGCTCACATTTGATTGCTGTGCCCCACGGGCATCCTTGAAGTGGGGCATTGCACCATCCTGCTGCTCCTGCCAGGCCTGGGGTTCAGTTCTGGAAGCTTCTTCCAGGGCATCCCCCACTTCACTGAGGTGCTCATGATCATTTGTAAATCTCAGCTCTTGTGAAGGAGGGGCTTTATTGGGTTCTTGGCTTTTTTTGGTGGCTTTTTTTTTTTTTTAATATCAACATTGATGGCTGATCGTCCCATATACTATATGAATTGTTGAATGCCGTGCGACAGGCAGAGAACAAACAACTATTTTTATGCATTTACTTCAGTTATTTGGGGCAGAGTACAAAGAGCAGCACTGAATGGGGAGGGAAAAGGCAGCTGCACCCACGACAACCAGTTCTGTGGAATGGAAAGACGAAGGTGCTCGGCAAAGAGCTTGATGGCCTGCTGCCCAGGCAAAGTTTTGACATTTGCCTTCAAACGTTGATTGGATTTAAACAAACCTTAGCACTGCCTGTAGAGGCCATGGTCCAAAACGTACTGGTCCAGCTAGGGATCCCAGGAACCCTAGGTTTTTACAGGGGTGGTCAATGCAGGGGTGCAGGGAGCACCAGCCTGACGTGGTGGGGGAAGGAAGGGGGTGTCCAACCACAGCACCCAGTGGGCTGGGGAAGTTCAACTACAGACCTTGCTAATTCCTATTTCATTGTTCCGATTCCTCTTTTTCCCTTCTTTTACGAACAGCACACTTTTCACTGCTCAGCAGAAGAAGCTATTTGTGATGGTGCCACCTGCCTCAGCCTGGGCTGCACCTGCACCTTCCAGCCCCAACCCAGAGCCCACCCAGAGCCCTTGGGTGTCACCTTCTGCACCCCTGCAGACAACACGCTGCTCTTCAATGCACCCATGAGGGATGTAACCCCCTTCACAGCTCCATCCATCTGCCACACAACCCCTGCAAGGGGCTCATTTTCAGACTCCCTCCAAGAAAACACCAGAACCAAACCCTCTGTGGACATCTCAGCCTGCAAAACCCCAGGCTGGGTGGAAAAAAAGTAGATTTAGGTTGAAATTTTCCACCCTCACATGCCCAGGCAGGGAAGAAGCAGGCAGAGGAGCATGCATTGCCCTGGCTCTGCTCTGTCCCCACAGCAGGTCACTGCCAGGCAAGGACAGGCAGGTCCCCCCCGCTGCCAGTTCCCAAACCCATGGTTCTCCATGACCTTGCCCACCCTGTGTGAGACCTCGCACTGACACAGAGGGGTTGAAGGGACACCAGAAGGCTTGAACTGGCCCTGGCTCCTCTCCCAGCACATACACTGGTGACCCAAACCCATGCCACTGCTGGATGGGACCACCGAGCTCCCCGTGCCTCATGCCCACCCTGGGGCACACGGCTCTTGGCCAGAGCAGGCAACTGAGCTGGCAAAAAACTTACTGTCCCGTGAAAGTAAGAGAAAAAAACAGCTATTTTCCAACCAAATCCCCACCTGGGGCGATCATTTGGCACCATAAGGACGGGTACCATGATGGAGCCATGGGTGCAGGGTGGGGGAGCAGCTGGAGACCTTGGTCTTGGGGTGGAATGCGGGAGCTGCAGCACGTGGTCACAGGGACTGGTCACAGGGGCCACCCTGTGCTTAGCCTGGCCACGGCCGGTGGGAGCAAAGCATCTCCCAGCAGGATGCAACCCAGTCCATGTATGCTGGGCTGCCCCAGTACATCCCAGTCCATAGAAGGATGGTGGAGCAAGTCCAGCCAGCACAAGGAGCCCTCCTGCCCACCTCCAGCCCCTGGTGTCATTCCCTTTCCCAGGCAAATATTTGTGCTTTGACCCTGGGAAAGGCACGGGGGGACCGACCCAGCAGCAAACATTTTTGGGTTTGTTACTGCTGTGTCTTTTGGCAGCAGCACCAACTTCACGTGGCTTCAAATACAGCTCCGAGCACCCTGCACGGCCACGTCGGTGTATTGAGGCCAGTCTGGCAGCCCTGGGAAGGCATCGCCCAAAGTGACACAGAAACCTAAAGAAGCTTATAAGGGAAGACCTTCCCATATAATGCTTACGAGGTGACACCACGGCGCGCTCAGAGCTGGTCCTGCAGCCATCAGGGAAGAAGAAGAACGCTTTCTGCACCACCTCCCAGCCACGTGCTCACCTGCAGTGACACCAACAGCTACACAGACACTCTTTGCAGCGGGGCATTGCCTCCTGACACGAAGATCCTGGAAATCAGGCCCCTCGCTGCCTGCAGGATGCTGCCCCCGGGGTGGCACACGGCAGATTTTCACCTGCTGCTGCTGAAGACAGACTGAGCCCCTCTAGTTTATACCATATAACCCCTAAGCACTATCATATTATAAGGAGCGATTCTCTTTAAGCAACTATTACAGCTCAAAGAGCTCCAAAACTCACTGGCCTGCAGTAAAAGCAGAGCCACCTGAACACCGAGCAGACCAAAATGCCCTCTGCCAGCTGTGTGCCAAACATCTGCCCACGAAGGTGACCTTATGTCTGTCACTCTGGAATCTGACACTAAAAAAAATGACATCGAAAATGGGAGCTTAGGAAAAGTAAGTGTCATGTCATGATCTAACTCTAATAAATACGGTTGTATCCCTCACAGTAAGCTGTCTATAATTAGATCAGCTTAATTACCAACCAAGTGCCTTGCAAATTGTAGAGCTTTTCTGAAGGTCCCCGTCCACACAGATGGAATGAGGGGAACCCCAAAAGTGTAATTACAACTGGAGAGAGCAGGGTTTCATCCAGACCCTGAAAGCCTGGATTGGGCCCAGGCTTTATCCCAAAAGAAACCAGCAGCAGCAGAAGGCTCAGAAAGTTGCTCAAGGATTATTTGATAATTTTGCCATGCAATAAGGAGAAAAATAAAGGTTAAGGAAGAGGCAGGTCATGTGCCAAAAGACCTGAAGAGAAGCAACTCCATCCTCCTTCTGCAGATGGCCCGACGGCAGCGGGATGGGACAGGGCAGGCGGTGGGATGGGACAGGATGGGACAGGACGGGACAGGCAGGAACGTGGTACAAACCCTTGCCAGCTCCCACGGTGCCCTCTGCCTGCCCGGGCCCCGTGCCAGCGGCCTACAGAGATGGTGCCCTACCAAGAGATGGTGCCCTCAAGCAGCCAGAGCTTCTCAAAATAATCTCCGCATATTTTCTGCGGGCAAGAATATGAGCACGCTTTTAAAGGAACATAACGGAGTTTCTCTCTTGCACGTGAAGCCAGTAAAAACAGACTGGTTCCTGCAGAAACACTCCCCGTGTTAGGGAGCGCTCCCACGGCGCTGGAAAACAGCAAATAACCACGTCTGGTTCCTGAGGGTTTCCTGAGGAGGCTCCACAACTGCACAAAAGCCACCTCAGATCCCATCTTCAGCAGCCATGACTGTCCCACCATACTCATCCTCCCCACCAGGAACAAGTGCAAACCCTCTACCCTTCAGGACTTTAAACCCCTGAAAGCATCTTCCTCATGTCTCCTTCCCAACCTCTCCCCATCACACCACGAGATGGGACACACACCACCGCAAGGCAGCAAGCAAGAGCCCACCCTCAACATCCAGAGAGGGTATTCCACACCTATTGAAGAGGTTTCCGTGCTCTGTGCTTCACACCAGGGTACACCCCATCAGTGTTGCACCCCATGCACCAGTAGGGCTCTTCCCACAGGGATGGAGCACACACAGGGAGCTTGAAGAACTCATGAATCCAAAGCATTTGATTGGGAACTAGACCACATGGTGCGTTTCACACTTGTAACCTGCCACCACTGTGTGACTTTGGCAAAGGCACACGTCGCTCAGCAGAATTTGGAGATTCCACCACCAACAACCTCCATCCTTGAAGACTTCAAGACCCGACCTTGAAGCCCAGCTGGTTATTGGTTAAAACACAAGAAAAGCCTAGAAACCTGCAGGACATCAACTACAATTCAACAAGTTCACCCGTCTCTGCAGAGTTCTGGGAGAGAAGCCCTGATGGTGGGGCCGGGAGTTTTGGGGGAACGGAACCCAAACCGGCAGAGCCCTCCCCGGGCAGCCCCAGAAACCAGCCTCCACCCGCATCCCAGTGACCTTGTCCCCGATGCGTGGCCGGGATGCGGGCAGAGCTGCCCACGGAGGTGCCCGGGGTGGGGTGTCCCTGAGCTTCGGGTGTCCCTGAGCCCCCCAAGGGGGAAGTCCCTGAGCCCCGGGGTTGGAAGCTGGAGCCCCCGCCGGCCCGGCCGCCTGCAGCGCTCTGATCCTTTGTGTCTCGCCCCCCCCCGCCCCAACCCCAACCCCAACCCCTCCTCCTCCTTCCCCCGGGCTGTTAGAAACATCTGAAACAACAGGAAACTGCAAAAAAACCACAAACTCTTCCTGGCGCTGGTGTTTCAACCCCGTTCTCCCCCCGCACCGCAACACGCAGAAACGCAGCCCAGACCACCCTTCCCCGCAGCAGCGATGCCCGTGGGGTCGCCACCCCCGCCACACAGGGGTCTCCCGCATTTATTTTTTTTCTTTTTTTTTGCGGGGGGGGATGTTCTATTCAGCATCCCGGAGCCCGGCCCCGCAGAGCCCGAGGCCACCCCGGGGGTTGGGGGGGGGGGGGGGGGGGCGCTNNCCCCCCGGGGGGTGGGGGGGGGGGGGGGAGCGCTGCGGGGGTCCCCCCGGGGGCTCCTCACCCAGATTCCAAAAATTGAAATATATATATAAAATAAAAATCCCCAGGGCCTTACCGAGGGCGGGGAAAGGCTCCTGTCCCCGGGCAGGCATCAGCTCATGGCCGGGGCTCCCGCCGCCGGAGCGGGCGGGCATGGACTTGCCGAAGAACTGCTGACTCCAGGACAGCCCACCCCCTCCCCAGCTGCGAACTGGGGAAAGGAGTTAAGCTGGGCTAATATCAGCTCAGGCGGTATTAGGGCGGCAGCAGCCCTGCCCCCCTGTAACCCTTGAGGCTCCGCATCCCGGCCCTGGGAGCCTTCTTCCAGCTTCTCACAGACGGGCGAAACTTCCTCCCCCCCCTCCTCCTCCTCCTCCTCCTCCTGAAAATTGCATGGATTTGACACCTCTGTTTGTCACACTGGAAGCTTCCCGGCTCCTCACAGGCTCTAGGCAAAGCTTTTGGGTGTAAAACTGCAAAGCCTTCCTGCAAACGCTCAGTTTAAAATGAAAGACAGCATCATTTATTATTATTTTTTTTTCTTTTCCTTTGGGAAAAGTCATAGAGTGAAGCTTCTGACGCTGAGAAAGCCTGCGTTGCCACTCCTAATCTGCTAAATTAGAGACGTCGTAGCTTGAGTAGAATAAATGTAAATCATCTGAGCCAATAACAATGGGAAGAGAATAACTATTGCCAACATCATCCTTACATTGTTACATATATATATATATAAAAACAAAACAAACAAAAAACCAAACAAAAACCAGACAAAACCCCACCTGGCATTCGAGCCCAAGCCACGTTTTGTTAATTTACATTTACTTCACACTTTGCAATTCATTTGTGGGGGTAAAACTATGAATATTTAAGACCTGAGAGGTCTGGCTAAGACGTTTATCCCAAGTAAAAGAACATTCCTTTCAGCTGGGAGCCAGCAGTCTCTGATTACTTCCAACTCCCAGCTTCTGAGCAAAGATAACACCCACCGGGTGGGCCACCCTCGGGGCCCCTCCAGGAGCCTTTCTCCACGTTCCCACCTTATTTACTGTTATTTATGTCATTCCTTCTTACAATTGGGCAGTCAGCGAGGCCTTTGAGGAGTCTATCCCTCCTGGGGAGGGATATTTGGCTTTGTTAACATTGAAATTACAGTTTTTCTCACCTCCTTCTTTCTTTTCTTTTTCCTCAAACAATAGATTGTGTCTCATCCAACTCTTCTCCCGCTGTTATCAATAGTGAATAAAATTTCTGTCTGACTTGCCCTAAATTGTTCTTGCAAGATTATGCATTTGGAGACCCCTGTTCCTTGACACCTTGTACTGCCTTTACAGAGAATATTCAAAGAACATTTAACACTCATGAATGAAGAGGGACAGATATTTAATGAGATTCCAGTCAAGCTTGTCAGGCACCGCTCCTTTGGCTCAGATATTCAGGCTTAATTCACAAATTTGCCTGGGTTGGGCACCATTTCTGTGGCCTCAATGATCTGCAGATGTAAATCAGCATCTCAGTGCTGGCTCCATGGGACCTCAGCAATATTCACCAGCTCGGATTCTGGCCCCGTTGCTCCTCAGGAGCCACAGCCTGATGGGGACTTTGCAGTCAGGAAAACATTTGAGGTGTATGATGACCCAGGCTGGCTGGGTGCTCGGGTGCCTGCATCCCACCAATACACCACAGCTGTGTTCATGATGGAGTGCCCCAAAGGGGATGTGGGAATGCTGATTTTAAATAAATATTGGATTAAAAACAAGTCACCGTGCTGCATTTATTTGCAAGAGCTCTTCTTCTGAGCTCCTGTTGGTGAGGGATGTTCTTGCCTACCTGGCTGGAGCTGCCTGGCAGAAGAGGACCTGGGGGTGTTGGTTGCCTGAACATGAGCCAGCAGTGTGCCCAGGTGGCCAAGAAGGCCAACAGCATCCTGGCCTGTATCAGGAACAGTGTGGGGAGTAGGACCCAAGAGGTGATGGTCCCCCTGTACTGGGCACCGGTGAGACCCCACCTCGAGTCCTGTGTCCAGTTTTGGTGGGGTGTGGGGTGGGGTTTGTGGGGGATTTTTTGTTCATTTGCATTGGGTTTTTTTGTGGGTTTTTTCCATTGGTCGGACTAGATGATCTTAAAAGGTCCCTTCCAACCTGGGTGATCCTGTGATTCTGTGACTCACTTGCTGGAATAACCATAGGAGAAAGAGGAGACAGAACAAAGGGAGAAGAGTGGATTTAGGCTTCCTACCTTGAGGGAAGACGGACATAAGCACGCTCTAAGTGATATGGAGAATAAAAGCTTCCCCAGCATTTTCTGCTGGGTGATTCACAGAGCAGAGTAATCAGGAAAGCTTTTCACGGGAAGGCAGCCTCCTATTTTGGACACAGAGCTGAGGGAAAACATGCAGTTCACCATAAACAGGGTTTTGCTCGGCACTGGAACTCAAGAGGACAGTTCGAGTACATGCTGAGATCCTCCTGCAGGTGTCAGGAGCTGTGAGAACCCCAGGCTGAGGGCTGGTGGGGCTGAGGACTCGGCCAAGGCAAGAGGAGCCACAAAACCCCTCGTGCTTCAAACCAAGACTCGGGTGACTTCTGCTTCTGCCCAGAACTGACCCTCATGTTAGTCAGTTAAATAGCGGGAAATAAGAGTTCACCTTTTTGTGCTGATTATTGCTCAGTCTAAAGTCCAGTGAAATCCAGCTACCAGTAAAATCAATGGAAAGACTTCAAAAGGACTTTTATGGGATTTGGCTGAGACCCCACCTGTCCAGGAAAAGAAAGAAGTTGTGTCAGTAACTCACGGTGCTTTTAACACTCACAGCCAAACACAATGTGAGAGAAGAGAGTAACCTATTGAATTTCTCTCCACTTTATCAAAATTATTGAGAAACACAGATTAAGGTTGAATTTTAAACAGAGTGATGCTTATAGCCAGGAGGCTGCAGAGCCATCAGAGCAGCTAAAGGAGGCTATGCCACCAGAAAACCACGCTGGGCTCAGGGCTGTCCCATCATCTCCCTGGGCTTTCATCACTCCACGGCCTGAGGACCCACACAACACTTCAAAATTCTGAGGATAACTCAACAAAAACTGCTGCTTCCTCCTTCAAGACATTCCCATAACCCAGGGCAATAGCTCCAGTTACAGAACAGGAATCTGCCAACACCTTTCCTAAGGCTCATCCATGGAAAATCCTACTGTGACTAGAAATAGAAGACAGCCACTAACTAAAAGAATAAAAGTCATGTAAAAGGCGGGGGAGTTTACTCCCTTGTGTTTCTTTTTGGCAGTCTCTTTTTGCTTTCTCTGTTTTTTTTTTTTTTTTTTTGGTCTGACGTTATGCTTGTGTTGACTGCACAGTATATATTTTTGACCACTTGCAATGAGCAGCAGGAAGGAAGCACATTGTACGAGTAGAGGATGAATTCAATAATTAGGAACACTAATATGAGGCTACCAGGCAAGTGTTTCTGCCTCCTGTCCCTCGAGCTCTCCATTTCCTTACACCGCAGGGATGCCAATGGATGGCAGGGGGACAAAAATAACCCCATGAGGATGATTTTATTGCTTATGCATCTCTTCCCAGCTGTCATCCTCAAAACAAGTTACAGGCACCAGAAACACAGGCTCCGTTTTGCCTCTGGGGTGAGGTGCGGGGGCCTCATCCTGCCCCGGTGCCTTCAGCATCCTGGCACCCACCACCCCGAGACCCCAACCACAGTCCGCACCCAGCCCCGGTACCCCCAGCAGAGAGGGGGGAATGAGGGAGAAGGGGGGATTGACATCCTTGCACAGAAAGTTTTTGAGAAATCTGTGGCTGGGCTGTGACTTGAGATGCCCTTAATTATTCAAAGTTAAATACTTCACTGAAACTTGCTTTTCTTCCAACAGAAATAACAAATGGTGACATTGCTTGAATGTTTTTAAACACTTGGTTTATGTTTCAGGATCTTTGCTGTTGCTTTAGTTTGAGTTTGTTTGTTTGGTTTTTTTAAAATTTATTTATATTTTGTTAACTGAAGCAGCAATTAGGCTATTTATATTTTTTGTTTCTAGTCAGTCCCACGTTGTGATTTTGCACCCCGCAGTGCCTTTCTCTGCCCGGCACTACTCTGCCTTGCCTTTGCTCTCCTATTTTCACAGATATTTTCAAGTCCCCATGAAGACATTTCTGCCCATGCTAAATTTTATAAACTCTCCCCAAATCTCTCTACGGCTGCACAGCAGCGAATTTTCGGTTCCGAGATATATGGCACCTCTGAGTTGCCTCCCTACTGTCAGGCTTTTCCCCAGCTCCAACACCCTTCCCTTTCTCTGCTGCAAAAGCAGCCTTTAAATCCCCTTTTTCTGGATATTTTAAGACGAGCCTCTCCAAGAATCTGGAGGAAGGTTTCAAAGAGTTAAGGCGGGGGGAGGCTCTCAGACAGCCCATTCTTCAGTCTCAATGACCCAGAGCTTTTGCCTTTTCAAATGTGTTTAACCAAATAAAATGAACACAGGATATGCAAATGGATTTTTTTTTTTTTTTTCTTTTCCCGAAAGGAAGCACAGCCCTGAATCGCAGTTGGCAGGTCAGAGCATCACACCACCCTGGGCAGCCTCTCAGCGGCGGGGATTTGCCCTCGGCCGGCATAAAAAAAAACCAACCCACCCCTTTTTCAGGCAGAATAAAACCCGGGCTGGGGAATCGCGCAGGGGCTGAGGGAGAAGGTCACTGGGCATCGCTCCCCCGGTGTCCCCAAAACACGCGTGGGTTGTGCCGGGGGGCACCCAAAGGGAACAGGGCGCCGTGGGAAGCAACCTCTGCGGACATCGGGGTGCGGGTACCTCTCGGGTAACCCTTCAAAACTTGTCCACAAGCTCCTCTCAGCTGGGGCTGCTGGAAGGAGTTACTTGAACCTTTTTTCTTTTTCTTTTTTTGGAAGAAAAAATAATTCTGAATGAGGTCACCTGGAGAGAATGGTTCTGACCAAAACTGAGCTGTGTCAGAGATACAGATTAAAATACATTTAACATTTCAAGAGGGATTCTAATATTTTTGTTTATTTTTTTTTTATATTTTATTATTTTTATATTTGATACATAGGGAAGAAGCTCTTTGGGGTGAGGGTGGTGAGAGCCTGGCCCAGGTTG
>BJBW01000919.1:41334-85271 GCA_004320125.1 Scolopax mira
TGGTGTGGTGGGAGGTGTCCCTGCCCAGGGCAGGGGCTGGAAACCAATGACCTTTAAGACCCTTCCAACCAACCATTCCATGATATATTTGTCTTTTTTCTCCAGCATTGGAAAGAATTTTGAAACAAGCTCTAAATAATGCTCTTTTCACTTTTTTCTACCTAAACACTGGTCTCTGCAGAAAAGATATTTAAGTCTGCATCATTCACATCTTCTGTAATTTCATTGCAAGTTTGGCTTAGATCACTTCCAATTCATTTAAATCAACAGCAGAGTGATTTATTCTCTTCCTAGTCACTTTTTCAGAGCCAAAAGCCTGTTAATTAAAACAGCTTATCAATTTCAGTGCTGGCTCTTGTGCTGACCCGCTCACGCTCGCCCTTGGAGGAAAAGAAATAAAGTTAATCCCAGCTCAGCAAACACCCCAGTGCTTTCCCCAGCTGCAGCTCTCAACTGGTGCCATCTAGCAGCACCTAGGGACACCCCAGCCCAAGCAGCATGCCCAGGAGCTGCTTCTCTGCTATATTCCCAGGCCATAGTGGGAATTTGCTATTTTTTTTAAGTTGCCAATTTTTTTTTAGGTTTTTAGGACTATAAGACACATCCCCAGTCGCTGGCCTCGTCCTCCTCTCAATCACAGCAATGGCTCGTTGAGCTGATTTTAGGGATTTAGGGACAGAGTAGGTTGTTGCTCTGGAGGTGAAGGGGACATGGAGAGACACTTCCACATCCTTCCCAGAGGAGGCTGGTCCCGAGCCTCCATCTCTCCCCAGGCACCATCACCCCAGGGGGGGTCAGCACAGCCCAGGGGCTGCTCCAGCTTGTGCTCAGGGGCAACTCAGCCTCAATTTCTCCATGGCTGGTGGGAGAAGGAAAGCTCATTTTAGCACTTTCTCTTCTTGGCCATGAGCAAACTCAGTGGCTTGGCTTTTGTAGCCCAGGGAAAAGGAAGGCTGTGCAGCTTTCCATTCAGCGACAGGTCAAGTGGTGGCCCAAAGGGAGCCATGGTGCCTTCTGCACCCAGCACTGTCTCCACAGCAGGAGAACCCTTTCTTTCCAAAGGCAGAAGCTGCCAGGCTGAGGAAGGCACAGAGTCTGGGAGCAGGTGGGATGGAGGCGGAGAGCTGCCTCGTGGGCAATTGTCTCAGAGAGAAGGCTGGGCTGTGGAGTGGGAAGGAAACACCAGGGGAAACCAAATGGTTTGGCTGAGACATCATTGTGGCATCCAAACAAGTGGGATCTAGATTAGTCACAAGCAAATCTGAGCTGAAACTTGGAAGACTTTGGAGCAAAAGTTTCTAAAGCGACTTTTCCAAAAGGAAAATGTGTCCACAGCAAGGAAGGTGACACTTCTGCAGAAGAGCCAGCCAAAGTCCAGCCGGCCTCATCCCTGCTACCTCAGCACTTGCGATTCTGGACCTGAAGATGAAACTCAGAACTTTGTGGTGACTGCCATCAGGCTGATAGCCTTGAAGGCAACCATCCTTCAGCTGAGGTCAAAGCACAACCCCGGGTGTCCAGATGGATCATCCAGATGTCCATTCCCAGGCTCAGGACTGGTGCTCTCCTCCTTCCTACCATCACCAAACCCCTCAGGAGTGAGAGTGGTGAAGGTTGTCTTGGAGTTTGACACTAGACCATGGGCTTATACAGGTAATCACCCCTGCCACAGGCACCAGCGGATAAAAGACTCTTCTCTAGGGGTATTATTTTCCTGAATCACCTGATACCTGACCACTCATGCAGCGTTCCCACTGGACAGGAATCGCTGCTCCCGGACACCCTTGACCTCAGTGAGCAAAGCCACAGAACAAACCCCAGGTATCTCTGGAACCCATTGGCCTCACCAAGGCCAACTCACCCAACACTGATTTTGCAGCGTTACTGAGCAGTAATGAAGTGGAAACTGCTCACTGTAGGTTACATGTGGTGTTTCTGAGATTGTATCTCCACCACAGCAGCCACAGTGATGAGCGAATGGAAATGTGAGCTGCAGTCTTGCGACACCATATCATACAGGTCTAAATATGCAGACTTTTCCTCCCTTAATTGGGGTTTTCCTAATGAGAGGGTGATTTCCACTGAATGATACCTCTTTTTTTTTTTTTTTCTTCTTGACAAGTGACATTTTCTTCCTGTGGCGCAAAAGAAAATGACTTGAACAAAGTGGTTGGATTTATCTTCTTTCCACATTTTGGAGAGTGGTGTACCACAGAGCACGGAGGACAGAAAAGCCCAGAAAGAAAAGAAAAGAGAAGTGGTGTGGCTCAGAGGGGAGCTTCTGGGATGGCAAGAGCAGTAGTTGGGTTTTGTGGAAGAATCACTGCAGGGTCTTGCCAAACCCTGCCGTGAACTCAACCCACGCTGAGCAGGGGCTGTGTTTTCACCTATACTTTTCCAAAGCATCTGCCGAACTACCCCTTTGGCTTTGGAACTCTTCCTGGCTAAAAATTCCCACTCATCCCAGTGTCTTACCCTTTCCCATCTCCAGCCACCAAGTTTTCCATAGTGTGGCCTCTAGCAGAACGGTAAAATATTTATAATTTTTATCTATCTACAGAGCATAAGGAAGAAGCAGAGTCAGGCAAAGCCTTCCTCCTCCGGTCCCTTCCCTCCCTCGGCCTCGCTGCCCCCCCCTCCGGCTGCAGGTCACCTTGGTGGCTCCGTGACAATGTTTACAGCAGAAGGAGGATCCTACACAGTGAAGGATGTGTCATCCATAAGCGCTGAGAACACGCTATGGAGATCAATCTGAGCCCAGCAAAACATTGACCCGCGTCACACTGTACGGTACCGGCGCTGAGTCCCTCGGAGTCTCTGAAAAAAGGCTTTGCAAAAGCTCTGGATCAGCACATCTGGGAAGAAGAGCCTCTGGAGAACCAGGTGTGGCTCTCAGCAAACTACAGGAGAGCGCAGAGAGGAGCGTGAGGGCTCCTGCTGGGGCTTCATGGATCTTACAGATATATTTCGAGCATGTTTATCCGGATTTTAAAACCACATGCTCTCCAGTACACCTTACCCCACTGTGTTTGACTGGTTTCCAGGGTTCTCTGGGTTCATGAGCTCCATGAGTTCTCCTGTTTGAAGGGAGAGGAGGAGAGAGGCCAAAGCCATTTGGACACTAGTACCTTTTGGGTCTTTTTAGTCTTGAGAAGAGAAGACTTACGGGGAATGTTAAAAATGCTCACAAATACTTAAAAGGAGGTGTCAGGAGGACAGGGCTGGTATTTTCTCAGTGGTGCCCAGGGACAGAACAAGAGGAAATGGGCACAAACTTGAGTATAAGAAGTTCCACCTCAACATGAGAAGGAACTTCTTTACTGTGAGAGTGGTAGAGCCCTGGCAGAGGCTGCCCAGGGAGGTGGTGGAGTCTCCAACTCTGGAGACATTCAAACCCACCTGGACATGTTCCTGTGGGACCTGCTCTGGGTGGACCTTCTTTGACAGGGGGTTGGACTAGATGATCTCCAGAGGTCCCTTCCAACCCCAAATGATTCTATGATTCTCCAGAAGGGAAAAGGCTGGAAAGCTGGAGGAAGGGAGCACTGTAGGTGGCCCTCCCGCGCTCCTGGCACCCGCAGCCCTGCAGGGATGGCAGCAGGGACAGATGGGACCTTGGTGCCAAGGACCTGCAGGGCTTTGGCTTCGCACCATAGCACAAGAGACAGAAATAGCAGTGATGGAAAAAACTCATTACTTGTATTGATCCATCACCAAAGAACACACGCAGAGCACTTAAAAATAATAATAATAATAAAAGTATTAATAGATGTTCTTTTTTTCCTGTTCCTTTCTGATCAGAAAGAGGGTGATTAAGTCGATGGTTTTGTTTGTCTCTGTGTGAAGAAATATTCTGTGAAAGCCAAGAGAAAAAGCCATGGGAGAAGAGCTGCCCTTGATGCCTGTGCATCTATCGAGAGGTAAATGCCTGTGTCACGTCACTGACCATCGTGTCTTCAGCCTCCCCCAGGCTCATCTCTAGTCACCTATGAGTTACTCAGGTGCTGGTGGTAACTCCGCATCTATCAAGAAGGAAGATGTTGTTATTTCTCTCCAAGAGCTCTCAGAAATGCAATAACGAGGAAAGGTTTAAACCCCATGGTGCTCTGCAGCGCTCGGTGACGTCAAAACAAGGGCAATTGCACTCTTACTGATGTAATGTTGTATTTCTTTCTTCCTGGCTTGCTCCCAAGTCAGCTTTCCTATTTTCCTAGGTATTCAGTTAATTCAGTTTACCATCTGTCTCCAAAGCTTTTCTCCTCTTTTCATTACTTGATTATATTTGTAATATCCATAGTAGTGTGGAGACAAGAATCGAAAATAAATGTCTAGATTAGTCCAGAGCAGCGGAGAAAAATTGCTCTGAGCTGTTTTTCCCTGCAAGCAATCAGAGAAATCCAAATACATTTACTCTTTCTTTTTGATGGTATCTAGCAATTCTTCAAATGGAAGAGCAACAGAGGGAAGAAGAATAAAAGCAACTAAATATACCTCATCACGTAGCACAGACTTTGCCTCTTGTGCAGCAGCCGGTGCTCCACGGGCTGGGCTGAGCAGCCTTGGGCATCTGCTCCATTTCGTCCACAGAGCACAGCAGGAAATGTTTCTTATCCAGAGACCTGAATTTCAGGGCATCAGCAAGGACTCGTGTGTCACAGTGTGAGAGCTGGGCTCGGAAGTGGGTCTGGATAAGTCTATTGCAACACCAGATGAACCCCCTGTTTCCTCTGCAAACGTGCACTGGTAAATATTTGGAGATGTGTGGGGAGAAGGGACATTGCCATGGCAGAATTCCCTTCTTGTGCCTCCACACAGGGGCACAGACTCCCACCAGTGCCAGGATTGAGGAGAGCAAACCCTCCTCTTCCTCGCCGTAAGACAGGATGATGGGGCGGGCGAGTGGCTCAGGGTTGCGGTCACATGAAACAAGGGGGGAAAAGAAGAGAAGAGTCTCTGGGATTTCCTTCTCTTACTCAAGGGGAGAGGAGCAAGGGGTGACCTGTAACCTCCTGGGGTTTCACCCAACCCAGCCCAATGTGCAAACCCCCAGGGGGATTTGTTTTATTTTGTTTTATTTTACCGTATCACTCTGTGCATCCTTCAGCCCATCCAAGTCTGCGCATTCTTTGACTTCCACCATTATTTCATTGAGGTGAACATTATAGACCTGTTCTCAACCAGTCAAAACCCTTGTAATGATGCCAGAAATTCATTTGCAATGAACAAGAGTGCTGCGCTGGGCTGTAATGGCCAAGGAGTCCCTTGATCCATAAATCAGAACAGCCATTGTGACTCCTTTGCAGCACATCCCACAGATGTCTGGTGGGATGGGGCCACCACAAAGCCAAGACCATGCACAAGAGCAGTGACCTCAGGCACATGGCTCAGCCAGTGGGTCAGGCAGGGCCCTCACCTCTCTCATGGGCTCCATCTTCCATGGTTTAGTGGTGGACTTGGCAGTGTTAGGTTTACGCTTGGACTCAACCATATTAAAGATCTTTTCCAACCTAAATAATTCCATGATTCTATGGCCTACGTTAACTTGCTGTTAAAAACACCACTGCAAATGGCAAGAACAGCACATCTGTCCTCCAAGGGCACCTGTTCTGTAGATTAAGTCACGTCATGTCCACACTAAAATAAAATGAGCGCGGCCCGAAAGGAGGCACCTGGAGGACACACTTTGGGAAAGCTGGACACACAGGGGAGATGTGTTTGGACGCAGCAGATTAAACACTGAGGCAGGAGACACAGGGACAATACCCCTGGGTGGATGTGGAGGCCTGAGAGCAGGAACTCACACTGGAGACCCATTCCCAGCAGGCCCAGTTCTCCTCCCATTGTCATAAACAAGCCTGGAGCATCCACTAACATTGCTCAGAGCAGTCCCTGGGGCCTCGGAGCCCAAAATACTGTAATAAACACTTGCCTGCAGCCCCCGAGCCAAGTCCTGCTTTCTGATTCACCCGTGTAACTCCCTCTGGGCCATATCTGCACGGCATGAGTTTTGCTACAGTTGAAAAGCAGCTGATTCAAGCTGCTGATGGAAGCAGCTGTAAGCCCCCTGACTTCAATGAGAGCCACCAGGATATTTTCAGAGATAAAACTCAGGCCGAAGATATTAGCTCCACTTTTTTTTTTTTTTTTTTTTTTAAAGCGTGAACCATCCCTTTTCATAATCAAAAACAGCAAGCAGATATGAACATCAATAATTATGATGGGTTTTCCGTTCTCGGTGCTCCCACCCTCCCCAATATTTACCTAATGATGCAAAGATGCGTTTTAAAATCGTTTTCCCCCTTTTATTTCTTCCCCTTAGAGGTCTGCCTGCCGGGAGGGAAGCTGCTTGGTGGATGAAGGGGGAAACAAGCAGTGCAGCCATCGGAGGTTCGGAAGGAATTCTATGGTGGTTCGGAAGGAATTCTATGGTTCCGTGGTACCTTTCCTGGGGAAAAACACTCCACAGGGATTGAAGGGGCTCGGCTTGGAATCGGTGCAGCCCATCCTTTGAGGCTGAACCTTTCCATTCCTTACAGCGAACCTCCCGATCGTTTTCTAGCCCGGCCGCGCTTTGAGCCGTTCCTACCCGCCCACGCAACAATGGGATCCGCGGTCACCCCCTCTCCCGCACAAGCACACGCACCCCCCTGCGCTGCCCGATTTCCCCTACCCGCTGCAGACGGGGTTGCCCTTACCCATTTGCCCAAGAGGGAGGGATTGAACGAGCCGGCGAGATGATTTGGGAGGGATTATGTAACGCCTGGAGCCGATCTGCCCCTCTCTCCCCGCAACAACATCTCCTTGTGCCGGCGGTGGACACGCACCCGCGCAGCAGCCCAGCACATTCCCATCTTCGCTCGGAAATGCGCGCTCCCGCCTGCCTTGGCCCTTCAAACCGTCCCAAATCCTTTTAACTCCGAAGCGAGGGAGGCCGGATAACGGGCCCCGGAGCGGGGGCGGCCGGCTAACGGGCCCCGGAGCGGAAAGCGGCTCCCGGAGGCCGTTTCCGCGGGGACCGGCCCGGCCGTTCCCAACCGGGGGAAGGAGCCGGGAAGCGCCGAGGTGTGTGTGTGGGGGGGATGATGGGGGGGTCAAACCCCACCCGCCGAGGCGGATTTTGGGGGAGCACTCACCCAGCAGCAGCCAGCCGGAGCCCGCGGAGCCCAGGAGCGGGGCGAGCATCCCTGCGGCGCGGCCCGCTCCGTGCAGCCGCGCACTGCGGCGCGCTCCCTGCGCGCTCCCTGCGCACCCAGGCGCGCTCCCGGCCCGCCGGGCACCTCACGCTCCCCCAGCATAGGGCGGTATTTTTAGCATCCCTCCTATTCTCTCCATCCTGCCTCCCCCCCCCCCCGCTCCTTCTTAAAAGGGGCGACGGTGGCGGCTGGTGTGGAAGAGCATCCCTTCCCCCTCGGAACGGCCCCTGGCATCAGCGGCGGGGGAGGGAGGGAGGGAGGAAGGGGAAGGGGAGAAACTTTACTCCATAACGGCTGTTATTTTCCCCTTTGGCCGATAAAATTGCCACTGGAGAGTGAACTCCAGAGGAGTGGTCCCAAAAACTCTCACTGTCAGAGATGCTGAAACATCTCGAGCTTCATCAGCCGTGCCCGCGAGGCAGAGTGGTGTGGCTTCGGGGTGTTTTAACATCTTAAAATACAGTTAAAGGCTATTTTTTAAAAAAGGGAGACAAACTGGATGATGCTAAATACACAGTGGGGGGAATAGCAGATTTATGTTCTTGGCAATTCCATCTTTCTCTGAAAAAGCTGGCTGTAGAAAATTAATTTCTGAGCTCCACAGTACAAGAAGGGCTTTGCAGAAAAGGCCTTTAAAAGGGCTTGCCCTGTTGGTGAGCTCACGTCTTGCACCCCTCAGGCAATCACAGTGCCAGTGGGGTAAAGCAGGACAGGAGTGGCAAGAGGAAGAAGACACTCTGTGTGGGCTTTTCTCCAGCCTTTTGAGTGTCTAACATGGCAGATCTGCAAAGCAGAACTGCTTGCTCAAGGCTTTGATGTGCAGCTGCTTAACTCTTTGTGAACATGGAGCAAGATACACTGAAAAAATTCCTTGCCTGTACCAGGAGTTAGCAGTTGTTCAGGTATGATTGTATCAGCAGTGGTGTGGTCAGCAGGACAGGGCAGTGATGGGACCACAGTACTTGGCACTGGGGAGGCCCCACCTCAAGGGCTGTGTCTGGTTTTGGATCCTTCATGACATGAAAGTGCTGGAGTGTGTGTCCAGAGAAGGACAACAGAGGTTGTGAGGAGTCTGAAGAACAAGTTTTATGAAGAGAGTTGAGGGGGCTGGGGGTGTTCAGCCTGGAGAAAAGGAGGCTGAGGGGAGACCTTGCTCTCTCCAACTCCCTGAAAGGAGGGGGTAGCCAGGGGAAGGTCTGTCTCTTCTCTTGAGTAACAGGTGATGGGACAAGAGGAAATGGCCTCAAGTTGCAGCAAGGAAGGTTTAGGGTGGATATTGGGAAAAATTTCTTCCCTGAAAGTGTTATCAACGCTGCCCAGAGAGGTGGCTGAGTCACCATCCCTGAGGTATTTAAAAGAGATGCCAGTGTGGTGCCGAGGGGGTTTATGGGTGGCTTTGGCAGTGGTAGATTAATGGTTGGACTCAATGATCTTAAAGGTCTTGTCCCAACCTAGACAATTCTGAGATTACAGCTCTCCAGGACACACAGTTCCTTTGAGATAAAGGCTTTCGGTTTTCTTAAAGGTGAGAATTAAGTTGATGTAAATGAAGAATTTCCATTTCATGGCAAATACCATTTCTCACTATGTTGTTTCCTTCTGATTCACTATGAAAAGGACTTTAAAAAATTTCCTGTGTACAGAGGACCAGCAGCTGACTAAAACTGATGTCACTTGTGTTAGTGTCACCACTGCCCAGTTCTGGAAGCTGTTAGAAAATTGCCACATCCATTTTACTCAAGGGCTATTTGAGTTGAGTTGAGCTTGGAAGCTCTTGGCTTCCAAGATTCGTGGACTCAAAGCAGAAACCCATCCTCAAGCACACTAACAAGTGAACTGGGGATAACTGTAACTGGTTCCTCGGGCTACAGTTCTCACAGTAAATGCCTCAACAGCAGTTGTGACTTCAGCTACACTTGTTGTCATAAAATCAAATAAAACAACTATAAAACAGAACTTGGCAAAATCAGATCTACTGCAATCTATTTTACTTAAGAGTAAGAGCTTTTGTCTAGCCTGTTCCTACAACCTTCTCTTTCTTGATAAGGAAGAACAGATTATGCCCTTTAATTCTTCTCCCTACAGCAAGTTTTGTTTTAGAAGGCTGTTAAATGCCTCATCATCTGCAGGCTACCCAGATCCTACAGTCCCTGTGCCTAAGCAAGCCCAGACTTCTCCCTGAACCACCAGTAATTTGATGAGTCCTGCTTCTGGGCTCCCAAACCCCCCCATTTGCTAGAAATGACAATAATGAAGTTCATTGATAGAACAAATTAAGTTGTCCTAGAGATATGGGGTCTTTTTGTCATTCAGGAGATAGACCTTTTTAAATAATAATTCCTTAGGAAAGCTGAGGGACCAGTAGAAACTGGTTGAAGTGTACCAACTTCCAGAACTCCACTAAATCAGTTAATGGCAAACAGATTTGCACAATGAGTCCTGAAAACAGCTTTCCTCCATCTAATATAGGACTGAAGGTCATTGACACAACAAATACCACCTGCCCTTGCTTTGGGGAGCCTCAAAGTATCTGCCTTTGCTCTGCAAAGAGCAGCTTTCCTGGCCTCATCATCTCCTGCAGCAGCTCCTCCAAAATCTATGCAGATTAAAAGATGATAAATGACTTCCTGCATTTCACCACAAGCTTCCTGCTTCTCTATGAAGTTCTCACGAACCTTTTTCTAATTCTTGACTTTAAAACCTTCAATAGCTTTCTGTGTCTCTGTACACTAGAGCCCTGGTCTAATTGGTTATCAAAAGACCCAGCCACTCTGTTTTCTGAAGTTGCTTACACCTCAACAGCAGTCAATTTAAGTGCTTTCACTGAATTAAGTGCTCTCACTTAGGTTTCTGTCATCTGGGATGATAGTAATGGAGATTGCTTCTTCAGAGGTGTCATGGTGACAGATACCTGTCATGATGATGCTGAAGTTTTCCACAGTGATAAGCCACCCAGAATCTTATGAGTCACCGAAGTGCCCCAGATTGCTACTACAAATTGCCACTACAAATTGCCACAGAGCTCTCTCCTGCAGAGGACTTGCCTTAACCCATCAAGAAACTTAAACCACAACCACAGGTCAACAGTGATCTTCCTAATAGTCAGAGCAGAGGACAATATCAAAATGACTGGCCAGGATTTTGAGCTTGTAACCCTCTCTAAACTATGTTAAGTTTTTCCCGTAAAACATGTAGGGGAAAACAGCTTTTCACCCCAAAGCCTGTTACTGCCAGAAGAACCCTCTACTCCACGTTCCTTCACAGCCTGGGCTGGGTTATAGAGACTATGTGTTGTACCACATCCCTGTCAATAAACAAATCCAAATTAGGTGCAATAAAATTCTTCTATCAAAAAAGAAATATCCATTTCACATTTTTGCTTGAATACATTTATGTGTTTATTCAACATTCCAATGTGATCTGTGTGCCCCAAGTAACAAAATCCTTAGGAAGTGTTCTATTCTGTTCAATCTTTTAAAGAGATATGTAATGTATTTCAAGCTGCAACTCATATGGTTTTTATTTCCAGGTTTTTTGGGGGGCTTTGGTTTTGGTTTTTTTTTCATTCTTTCCTCGTTCATTCTCAATCAGCTGGTAAATAGTTACTATGGCAGCACTTAATGCAGAGTGACTCAGCACTCCCCACGTTTCAGCAGCAGCTCTGCCTGCCCTTCTTTGGTTTATGATCATAACGTTGCCCTCTTTATCATTTCATTACAGAACTTTGATTTTAGGAAGATCATTCTTCCCTTGTGTAATTCAGCATTTATTGAAGGAATACGCGTGAGATTCTGTTAAGTAAAGATCATACCTATTCTGGATGCTATTTCAGCTTTCTTTTTGTCTTTATGACAAAGATGTTTGAACTGTTTCCATCATGTCTCGAGGTCTCTTTGGAGCTTTATATTACCCACTGCCAAGTAAGCTAGTCTAATATCAAACCACAACATGTCTAGATCCCAGTCCAGCTGACTGCCAGCAGAAACCCCTTCCCTTCGTTACTGTTCAAAGCTGCTTCTTTTCTCTTGCTGGGTAGAACTCTTTCACTTTTTTTTTTTTTTTTTTTTTTTTTTAAATTCACCTTGCCTTAAAGGTTGTATTTACACCTTGAGGTTTCTCCTTGATCCTTTCTTTGGTCTTTAGAGGTGACTGGTCAACCAGTTCTCATTATTACTAGCAGCACTGCTGTTTGGGTGCAGAAGGAAACCACATACAGTTTCATATACCTTAAATCCAGTTGTGGAGAACAGGAATCTACCATCCAATTTGCCCTGTCTAAAAGCATGAGAAGGTTTTGGCAAGTTGTCAATTTAAAAATAGTTATGATAAGAGTGAAACCTGCAAAGCTATCTGGCTTTCTGTCTCGTGACTGGATTGCCCCAGGGCTAGAAGGATGTGGAATCTCTTATCATGGCTTTTCCTGCAGTTGAGGTATTTGTTTTACCTTCTTCCGGCATGTCATAATGCAGGTGAGTCTAAATTGGCTGGCTGGGTATCTCATGGGGTTTCATTTCTTAACTTTCACTTTCTAAGGTTGTGGCTGACAGGCTTACAAGAAACAATAAGTCAAATTTCTGCAGAAAGGGTTAAGGTACTTCTCCAGTACACTTTTGGAAAGTTAAGATAGTTTATTTAAACCCACTTGAGGAAGAATCAGCTATTTTTTTGTAAAGCTCCCCAGGTGCCTTCCACTTTTCTCTCAACTAACCCGAGCACTCACAATCCTGATGTCACACACGGGCTGCAAAGCCCTTCCCCCTGCGTGAAGAACCCCTCCTTTGGGGTGGTCTCACGGAGGGAGCGAGGAGGAGGATGAGGATGGGGCCGGGCCCGGGACCCGACCGACGGCCTCGGGCGCGGGGAGGCGCCTGCAGCACCACGGACAGCGGCGGCCGCACCCCCCTCATTAGCGTTGTTAATTAAAGATCCCATTCTTTGCCCCATTAAATCTCTGACATTTGTGATGGGCTCCCTACGGTGTTCCATATAACGTGCCAATATTAGAGACAGCAGCATTGATTAACATATTACCCTAGAAGACGTGCTTGCTCCTTCCCCATTTTCCACTTCTCTGCCAGCCTCTTCTTTACCCATTTTATTATTTTTTCTGCCAGCCTCTTCTTGACCCATTTTAATTTTTTCTGCCTGTGGAAGAGATGGTAATCAGGTCCATGATGGTCCCAATGGTCATCTCATACAGATGAAAGTGGGCTTCTGACAGAGAGCTGGAGGGCAGCATGTGTGTTCAGGATGAGCAGATGTGTATTTAACAGAGGGACAGCACACAGACCAGTGTTATTTGGCAGCCCAAATCAGGATGAAGTGATAGGACTGGCACTGCAATACATGTCTTTTGCATCTCATCACCAAGAGAACAGTAAAAATTGCTGCTGAAAGCTATAAAAACTTGCTGTGTGGTGCCAACTCTCCCTTGAAAATTTAGAGATAGATATTTTGGCTAAACAAAGGGGCAAAGTCAACCCTTTGAAGTCTAAGGGAAGTCTTCCCTCAAGCCAATAGAAACGGTTACTTCCTCTGACCACTACATAGCTGCCTAAAACATTCTGAACTTTTGTATTATTCATATTAGCCTGCAGAGCATCTTGATTTGCCAACAACTCTCATTTATACGATGCTTCTGACAGTGTGTATCTTACCTTATGCCAAGTGTACAGCTACAGCCAGGGCACAGCGAGGGCTGACTCCTCCCTAGGATACAAGGAGCCAGGAGCCAGGCACAATAACACACCTGACCTCACCAGCCAGGGCGCAGTCGCGTTGTATCCAAGCATGGCAAACAGGACACATCTCAGGGTGGCTACCAGGGCTCAACCAGGAGCCCAGAACCACCACACAACTGTGTAGGATGAGGCAGATCCAAGGCCAGGAGGTCAACTCACAGTCCAAATCAGCAGGTTCCATGGCTATAACTGAGCTAAAGATCAGCATTTCTGCAAAACAGGAATCAGTCCTGGGACTGAGCTTAAATGGGCTCCTGGGGCCACAGGAAGGGTGTGGGCAGGAGCCCAGGTGAGGCTGGTCAGGACCATCAAAGCTTGTTAGTGCCCTCAGGACTCTGACAGTTAAAAAATTTCTGCAGTATGCTTGACTCTAGGTACTTGGCATAACGAGAGTCCCACATGGTGCTGTAATAGCACTAATTAACTGTCCTTTATCTGTTAACTTTCACAATAAAAACATTCCATTTGTTTATGTTATATATGCATTTATGTGTTATATGTATATACATATGCACACAGAAAAAGAATTCTAATTCTTGGAATCTGAAGCATTTTATGAAGTGCAAATTTTTAATGTGTCTCATTAATTTAATTGAATTTAAACTATACATGACTTTTAGTTGAGACCAGTGACCTTAGAGACAAAAATCTTCCTGACTAAGTGAAAGGCTGGAGACAAAACCTGTACTTAATTGTTCACCGGGTAAATCAGCTGATTGCCTATGCAAATGAGAAAAACCAGAATAGTTCATTTTGAGGATACAAAAATACCAGCAGGCATCAGATTAGAAATGGTAGGATGACCTGGTTTATTCCTTTGGTCTCTGTTACTGTCCATTTGCCATCACGAGCTCCCTGAACTGCTTCTGGCCGGGTTACGGGGGTGTCGCTGCGGCTCTGCTGCTGCCCCGGCCACAGGCTCCAGCTGCAAGAGCAAAGCAAAAACTTACAAGAGCTTTTTGAGAAAAAAAAACAAACAAAAACCAACCAAAAAAAAAAAACCCAACCAAACAAAACCAAGCCAAACAAATCCCGGTCATGCTCTTCCTACATGACAGTAAGAAATGAGAAAACAAGTAGTTCTATTACGGTTGTCGTGGAACAAATTAAGGTATCAGAGCTGGACAGAACAGCCTTTTAATCTCAAAACCCTTCATGCCAGTTATGCTGAAATCACATGCAGCAAACGAGATATTCAGCTTAACCTCTCCTGGCTTAGAGGACATTCTTACAGCCTGAATCCAAGAAGCTCCAGTCAACAAACAGGAGGAAGCTCTGGCCACACTTACACTGAGGTTAGTAAGGATTAATTCTGTCGAGGAAAATTATGTTACTTCTCCATCAGACTGGGAGTAAAGCACCAACCCCTCTATATAAATATAAACATACATTTTAATGACCTTTGCACTCCACTAGATAAAAGCTTTGTTCTTTGGATTTGGATAACGGAGAAATGCCGATATTGTGATTTGGCTTGAGCCACACCCTTACAGTGAATAAATGACAAAACCAATACCTTATCACATATGAAAGTGCCATATTTTCCACAGTATTTGATGGGAATTTAAAGGGTAATATATCTATTAAATAATTTTGACACCGATTTTGGGTGGAGGATTCACTGGAACATAGTGGTTTTTTACTAAGTACAAAACTACCTGTGCTTCACTTTCCCTTCTCCCGCAGCCCATGGATGAATGTCAGGAGGAGGGTGAGTGGGAACCTGATGCAGACCTGTTTACAACAGTATTGCACTGAGGTCGTGCACTGACTGTAAAGCAACAGACCTTCACACCGGTGATTCAGAGAAGTGTCAATCATATTATTTAAAAAGCAACCAGGCTCCTTTTGAGCTCGAAATGCTGCGCAGAGAAACAAAGCACTCTGCTTCCTCAACGTAGGCGAGGGGAGAGATGTCCTCCTGGTTGAATTTTGCCACATCGATCAATGATGTGACCTTGTCAACAGCAGCAGAGTGGCAGAGCATGGCAGCGAGCCTTCTGCTTTGTTTTCTCCTCTGGTTTTGAGGAAGCTGCCATCTGCTGTCAGACGCTCACGAAGACAGACACACGGCGCTGGGGACGGAGCCAACGCCAGTAAAAGCAACAGAATTCAAAGAGCTGCAGAAATAGCCTGCAGAGAGAGCAGGCTGAAATGCCTTTTATATGACTTCTAATTACTATCTCTCTCACCCATCTATTCGTGATTTTAGCTACTTATCTTGCACTGAGATGGAACATCTTTTAAACAAGCATTTGCATTGCAGACAATGAGCTATTTAAGCCCATCTACGAGGGCTTTTGGTGTTGTCTGCCTTCTTGCCATGACCAACTGCCAGCTGCCTATTTGTGTTGGTTTAATTAAGGGATAAAATGGTCGTGTAATTTTTATAATAGAAGGTTAAGAATTTATAAAACCGTTCAAAAGGAAAGATAAAAGGGGTATGACTATCAGAGCTGAACCTGAACATGGCAGACATTTTAGAGGAGCATGTAGGAGTCTGTTTGTGCCACATGGGAAGTTCACTGTTTACTAAGGTAATGGAAAAAGCAGCTGTGAAATAGTAAATCTTTCATTAATACTTTGAGTCAAAAAACATATTTCGCAAGGGAGTAAAATACACTGTATCATCTAATAAGATTGATGTGGTAGGAATGAATCCTAGACTGAATGTAGGGATGAAGAACTGAATGTGCGAAAAGGGGACATAAAACCAAAGCAATAAAGGGTTTGGATCACTCCAGTCAAAGGGAAAATGCCACTGCATGAAACAATTAATTCAGAGCAATTACTCACAAGACCATGTGTCATCAGCAGGGTTTAAAGCCAGAATTAACAGTACGAAAGACCTGCATTGCTTAATGTCCTCTGGAAAAGCAAGTGGATGTAACGTGAGGAAGCGTGGAGTGGTGCCAAGCACTCGCCGAAGCTGAAGATGAGGTGTCCTAGTGGGACCTCACAACGAGAAGTGACTGGGCAAGAAAACAGCACAGGAATTTCAGTGTTGGTGAGCACAGACACCCACATGGGAAATGTAACATCTCTAAAAATAGCAAAGGGCTTAACATGAGTCTTACTCAGCCCAGGATCACTGTGGACCCTCCTCAACAGCAGCAGCTCAGTTGTGGGAAAGGCTAATAAAATATTCTGCATTGTTTGGAATTATAAAACAGAAATATGGCTTTGTTCCTGGTGGCTGTATCTTAACTACTGTTTATGGGTCTGATAACTCCATCTCCAAAAGGGTAGTGCACAGGACAAAGGGGTGAAGGGGACACTGAAGCCAAAGAGGAGCTTCTTGAGCAGGGGACATTGGGATGAGGAGTGTCAGAAAGGAAGACCCTGGGCTTTCCAATTGGGGGCAAGCAGAATGTGAATGGCAAGTGATAATTCATCACTTCTCAAAGTAGAAAAAACAGAGAGGCATTCAATGAAACCATCAAGCAGCAGCTTAGTTAAACTACAAGTTTAACTGCCGTGGAGTATAATGGAAAGAAAATCTATATGTAACTTCAAAAATATGTTACACAAATTCACAGATCACAACACTGTTTGTAGCATTAATTGAACAACAGGGATCATGTGTCTCAGAGATTCCCAGCATTTCCAAGGGGCAGGTGTCAGGAAGACACAGTTGGGAAAGACCTTTCTATACAGCCTGTGTCTCAAACCATTTCCATAATTAGCTGCTGCTGCTCACAGGACACTGGACAATAACAGACCAGTACATCAAGCCTTACTTTCTTTGTTAGTATGTTCTAGTAACAGCTCCAAAAGCTGGGAGCCATCGTTTACTCATTAACTACCTGTGGGCACCTACATTGAAGTATATGCTAGAAGCTAATACGTTCACTATATACACCAGAAAATGAATTGTCTTCATTACTGACATTGAGAAATTTCTGTTGACCTCAACTTTTTATGCCCAACAGGAGAGACAGTAACTCAGCTCAGGTCACTGCTGTGATGGCAACAGAAACAAGGGATGGTGCTGCCAAAGAGCAAAGTTACAACCAGCCCAAAAATCACAGCACACTGGTCACCAGATGTGAGCCATAGCCCATCGTTGAGTAATTTTAAAATGAAACAGCTGTTTTGTGGAAGGCTCCAAAATCCATGCTTGCATTTTCACAACATGTCTTTCCACCTGTAATCACAGATACAGCAATGTTCATGGTGAAAGTGTCAATTTCAGTACAAAGGGTGAATTTTCAGAAGTTGTTTCAGGTTATACATCCCAAACTGGAGGCTCCTACAGAAGCAGTAGCAATTGTTTCTGAAAACACTGGGCTTAGTCAGAAACATCAGCAGACTTTGACATCTAAGGAGACACTGAAGTGACCGTGGAATTATAAGCAACCTCAGAATTATGTTCGTATATCCTATTCCTTAGTCTTCAGCAGTTACCTAAATTATTCCATGGGATTGTGCTTATTCACACATGTTTTGATGACAAGTTTCTTAAAAGAGGAATTAGAAATACAGCTCAGGCTGATTTTGAAATAATGACTGTGGGACCAAAAAGAGGAAGTTAGTCAGCAAAATGAAAAATGGATAAAATTAGCCGGAAAAACCATGATTTATTTTTGTATGCTTTCTAGAGAGAAAAGCAGAAGCTCAAACAGGTAAATTCTGGCTTTAAGTCTTTTCCCCGTGTGGTGTTTAGAATTTCAGTGCCTAGAAGAACACATGCCAATACTGTAGTGTGGCTTTTGACACAGATTGTTGAGACTTTCTGAGTCCAGAAGCAGAAACTCACCCCATCCCAGCAGCTGGTCTGATGGTGGAACACAAGTGCAACGTGCTGAGGAATGATGACACAGGTGTAAAAATCAAAAGGCCTAAGAAATCCATGGGAGGTTTTGACTTTCTATTTACATCAGCGCTTTGAAAACGCCTCTTGAATGCTAAAGCAGTTGCTTTTAGGCTCACAAGAGACCTCACAACCTTCTCCTGAGTCAGAAGAAGACAGTCCCTGGAGAGCCATGATTTCCATACAGAGGAGAGTGGAAGCAGCTGGAGCTGCCAACCAGCAGCACAGAAGCAAAAAGATATTGTGCTGCCTGTGACACTTCTGACTAATGGTGATAAAGGCACTCTCTGTTGGTTGCTTTAAAATAATACACTTACTCCCAGAACCTACTTCTCTTTTCCTGAGGGTGAGCAGTATTGAAATGCTGGAGTTCATTAGACCATCAGATGAGATTTCAAAACCTATTTCTCAGCAGCCAAGTAGGGAAAAACAGACTGAACTCCTCACAGCAACCTGAAGTCTTCCCTTTCTTTCTCCTCTGGATAACCTGACTCTGATTCCTCAGCCCTGTGCTGTTGCCACCAGTCTGCCATGGGGATGCTGCCACGCACCCTGGCCTGTTCTGATGGCCACGGGCTGAGTAACTCTGTCCCCAGAGCTCTGTGGGGAAAGCCATCTAAGAAGCATGAAGAAAAACCTGTCCTGGGTGTTTGAAACGGGTGAGAGACAAATGGTTTCTTTTTCTTTTTGTTTAAAAATAGCATAGCAATTCTAAACATTGATGCTTCTCTCAGCTGATTTGGAAATGCCAGAAACTTCCAAAGGATGTGATTAAACGGTCCGGGAGGGTCTCCTGCAGCTGCTGGGGAACCGCAGAGTGTGTTGAGACACTTTGCTCCACAAACCTCATCCAGGGCTCTTCTTTAACCTCTGACTCTCGGCACTTTTGCCGTTAAGACATCGCTGCTCATGGAAAACCTTCTGCCTCAGAAAGTCCTGCCTGCAGCAATGCAGTAGCTGCAGCACAACTGGTGACCATCTCGTTCCAAGTGAGAAGACAAAATGTGGTTTTGCCATGTCACAGGATCTTCCCTTTTCAGTTTCATCCGTGGTTTTGGCCAACTCCAAAACAAAACAGTGGTGGCACTGTGATGATTTCTCCAATATCATGCTGCTTTTCAAGAAGCCACCTGAAACAGAAAAATGTAATTTTTTAAAAAGAAATTTATTTAAATGTTAAAGCAAAAAGGACATTCATCATATACCAAGCTGTGCACAAAGCTGGAATTGATAGCTAAAAGCCTGTGACTCGAATGAACCCAGAGAAAAACGGGTTGGAAGATCTTTGTCCTTCACTGAAGACTGCCTATAAGTGAGAAGACTTCCTATAAGAGAGTTACTTTGGTTTTGCTAGGGATTTCCATGAAAAAGATGGATGAAGAGTAAGTATGGCTTGTGATACAAAAAAATGCCACAAGCAGGGAGGGATGGGGAGCCGGCACGAGGGCAGCGCTGCCGGGGCCATCGGGTGCCTGCTCTCCTGGGGTGCCTCACCAGCTCCCACACAACCACAGGTATTTTTTCTGTGATGCTGAATCTTGCTGGTTTTAACAGGTGGGATGTGGTGCTGCCTCATAACGCACTTTCCAAAGATGCACCTTTTCCCTTTTATCGGGAAGCCTCAAGCACTGCCCCTCGTTTTCTTTTGCCGACAGACTTGCCAATGTCAAGTCACCAGGTCAAAATTTTCCACACTGACTGGGAGCTTATCTTGAAGATACATCGGTTCAGTCGTTTCTAAAAAAAGGACTAAGTAAAAAAAAAGTTGCTTAGTAAGACTGAAAACATAAAAATGACCTTTTGTTTGAAATTTCTGTAGCCTTACATAGAGCAGTTCACTGAGTTTATAACCATAGTGGTGTCACTGTGACTCCACAAGGTAGCTTGCCTGGAATTTTGGCTGTCCTTTTACTTGATTTAAAAACCCCTCAAAATTACATAGGGAAAAAAACCCTGCCTGAAAGGATTATGATGATTGCAAAGCAACCACTTAAAAGTGAGAAAATGTTAAAATAAGACAACTGCTACAGTCCAAGAAAGGTTCCGCCCTGAGCAAAGGTGGGGCTGAAAAAATTTCTCATGGGGAAAAAATATATGAAATATAACTAAAGAAAGTTTGAAAGCAGAATGTAAGGAGACCAATTTATGGCCGCATAAACAAACTTCATTTTAGGATTTCCTCACTTAAGAATCATAGAATCATTTAGGTTGGAAAAGACCCTTAAGACAAGCTTCTGAGTTTTCAACTTTGGTCTTATTAGCAGTAAGGTGTAAAAAGTCTTAAAAGGGTCAATTACACAGACAACAGAAGAAGAAGACATCAGATTTGTGTAATCTATTATCAGATCACTTGTATCCCAGACTACTACAAACCTGTAAAAAGTGTCCTTGGCTACAAGGACCCCATCATCACTTGTGGTTTTATGCTGATAGCTCCTTTCCTGGAGTCTGAAGGTATATTTCATGAAAAATATTGGAATATAAATCCACAAGTTCTTGTGAAAACTCATGCAAATCGCACAAGAACAAAAAGTGTCTGGCCTGGGCTCAACTCCAGAGCAACGGGATCCTCATGGGATGGAAGGTTATATGGACAGGGGACAGACCTCAGGCTCTGGTGTTGGGAAGACCCAGACTGATTCATGCAATACACCTGAGGTTGTGGCTTGTATTTTTACTGTCTGAATAAACTTGCCTAAACTTGTCTGAACTTGCCTAAATGCAGTTGATGATTGGGTGGCCAATACAGCCCAAGAGAAAATTCTATCTTTACATTTTCATGTCAGGCTGACAAAACCCATGATGTTTGAACCTGGCAACCTTCACACAACTCAGAGCTACTTTTTCAGAGGTCCATTTCACAGAGACAGGGATTTGGGTGCACACCAGAGTCAGAGGTCAAAGCACTCATCAAACCATTGCATATTTTATGTCTTCCTCTCACAGCATTTGGTAAGAGCACAGAGAAGCACTTGCTATCTGTACTTGTGGTTTTTATGACAAAGCATCTGTAAAGCTTCCGTAGGAGACTGGAAATAAAACCTGTGTAAGATAAATTAATTTTATGACATGAGTATTTCTGTTACTCTTTTATTCCCTCAGGAGTTTAATTAATTACACAAAATTAACAACATTATTTAATCAAGATCACCCAATATTAAGTCTTGATAGTTCCAAGGGAAAATACTGTGTGTTTGTAAACATATACAATTTTCAAAATAAGTCATTAAAGGAAGAGTAACTAAATCGAGATTACTGAGCATGGAAGAAAGTCACCCTTTCGCAGAAGCTCACTCCAGAGAGTGGGCATCCCAAAGACCAATTAAGCCTCCAGCTCAGCTTAATGGGAAGCTGAGTGTGAGAGCAAGTCAGTGTCCCACAGGACAACAGCAGACCATTGATTCCCCTGTATTTTGCCGTCTAATTTCCAGTCACCCCATTGCTACAGAAGAAATCAGACACTTTCCTACATCACTGCATGTAGTGACAATGATGGCAGCTCTAGAGGTGGGTTACGTACTGAAACATCTGGATTTTTGCAGTATTTACTCCACAAACATCACAAGGTCAGTACAATATGTTATGTTCAGAGAAATTAATTTCATCTCACTGACATGAGATTCCGTTTGGAGTCAGAACAGAGGTGCCTTCCCTGGTGCCTTCCAGCACTGTCCTGCTTGGCCAAAAGAGTCTCTCTGACTTTGCCCATCTCCACTCACCCAGAAACAGCACAAGGGCACAATTGCCACCAATGACTGTGCATGAATCTTCCTCTGCACCACTCTCCAATATAGGTCAGTGCCAACCAGTTGCCACAGATGTGATGGTTCCTAGAAAGGGCTTCTGCAGGTTTCTTAGAACAGGCTCGTACTGTATGTTATTTAGTAAGGAATCTGTAGTTTCATATGTTGCAAAAGTTGGCTCAGCGGTCAGATGCTCACAGTTTTACAACACACTATTGCAGTTTGAAGTTTTAAGGTGATTTTCTTTAACCAGAGATGCTAAACACTGAACAGGTCAAGATCTGAGATGTATTTGTAGAGGACAACCTATATGCTGACTGGGTAACCCTCTGTAACTGGGTTATCTCTTTGAGGCTCTTCCTTTGCCATCAACACACAGCTGTTCTTACTCATCTATTGCAGAAATTTGGAGCAAAGGTTCTGTAAAGCAGGATGTTTGCTGGAGACCTGGTCAACAAAACACACTAGATGATGTCTTCATAAAAAAAGCATGAAAGAGTATTTTAAATTAGATCGCCAGAGCTGCGTCTGCAGGAGATGATGCAATTCATTTTTGTCCCTGCAACGTGACTGTGGGTGACTGCCAATAATCTTGGAAAACCCAGAGGACTGTGGGAATTTCTGGGAATGGGGAAAGGTAAACACAGCCTGGGACCAGAAGAAAGCCGAGGAGCATATAGAACAGCTTGAGCTGCAGGTGGATCCAGGATCCAAGTCTCCATCAGTTTCTTCTCCTACAAAGTAAGGTGACTAATGCGTTTTAAATTAGTATAAATTTGGGGTGACACGATCAGTTCTTCACTGTTCAGTTGTGCTTTGACAGTCTGAGGGTCCACGTGGCCAAGGTGGAAGGTGTTGCTGGGCTCCTGGCAGTGCCTGACATGCCAGGCTGGAGACTGAAAAGCTTGAAATGTCTGAAGACATTTTCTTCAGAGGATGAAACATCCCATCATTGCCAATGGTTTCCTCTCAAATGGAGGGAACACACCATGGGTTTCGCAGGCAGGTTTCTTGGCCCAGATGTAAAACGATAAACTCACCCCAGTTAAATATATAAAGATATATACAGACATATAAAGATATAAACTTGTCCCAGTTAGTAAAAAAAATTAAAAAAAAAAAACAATTTGAATCATAAAACAATGACAATCTGTGTCAGATTTGGGTGTGATGTGCTCTTGGGAAGACAAGGCATAAAGTGTGACACTTACGGAGGCAAATGGCCAAAGCACAGAGACAGAACAGCCAACACCGAAGCATCACAAACATCAGCAGTGTTTGCCTGGCACAGATTTTGGGGTTTTTTGCTGCTTTTCTTTTTTTATCCTGTTTCACATTATATAAACGCGCAGACTCCCTTTGGGACGTAGGAGTAGGCTGCGGGGATGTAAGACATGACAGATGCTTGCTGTGTCCTCACAGCCCTGGAAGCAGAACCCAGCGTCTCGTCCCTGCAGAGCAAAAGCCTTTCCCCGATGAAGCACTTCCTCAGAGGAGTGATGCTGACACCAGACGGCGACACTGTTTTTCCACAACCTCCTCGGCGCAGCGATTTGCTCCCTCTAACAATCCAGATCGAATCCAATGAAGTAATTATTGGAAATAATTGGAAAACTCATAGTCCTGGCATTTGTCTCAGATTATCATCCCAGAGTTTAACGCCGCCGTATGTTTTTTCTGGCAAGCACCTTGATTGCCGGCCGGCATGAGTAACTGCTTTCTGCTGGCCCCTTGTAAATCACCTGCTGAGTTTGAAGTATTCTTACTATTCTTACTAATACATTTTACACCTGTTAGTTTTCTTCCTGGGCCACTCATTGCTCTCTGCACAGTCCGTCCCTCCTGCCTAAGCTTTCAGCCACTCCTCAGCCCTCGCCTGGACACCAGATCCCCCTCCTCGGCATGAAAATATGTCCAGAATGCTAAAAAAAATAAAAAATAAAAAATAAAAAAATCATCCTGAAATATTGCATGACCCTGACAGCTGCCCTAAAAATGTTGGGAATTACCAGAGAAGTGTCATAGATTATTGCAGGAATGTGGAAGGAATTATTAAGCACGGCTGAAATATTATTGAAATAGTGAGGAAACTACCAGCTCACAGCTGGAAACTACCCTTTAGATGAAACATATAGATATGGAGAACACTGAGGTGGCTGGAAGAAAGCCTATTGATGATATGATTTGATAATATGTTAAGTTAGGAGATATGCTTTCTCCTTTCCCCTCTAACTTTACATTTTATAAAAACTGTGCAAACCAACAGTGACGTCTGCAAAGTGCCTGTCAGGGAGCAACCTCCTTCATATCACGTGGAGAAAAGCAGATTGTTAGAGGAGGGTTGACATTTCAGGAGACGAATGTTTCTGGTGAATTTAACAAAATGCATCCTAGAGATGGAAAAATGCAAAACTCTGTGAGATTTGAACATAGCTGATAGCACAGGAGCTAAACCCAGAGAGAGCATCTAATTCCCTGATCTGTAGGTCACAAAGCACCCAAAGCAGAATCAGCTTTGCTGCTGATTGCAGCAGCCTGCTCAGGAGAAAACCGGCTTTTGAAACCTCTTTCAGTTTCTGAAAGGCAATAACAAACTAACAAAGAGGAAAGCAGACCATCTCAAACATAACATTGGGAAAAAGTAGTTTGCTCTTTGGACTTTTACTTTAATTAGTAGAAAAACATTTACTGAATTTTCTGCTCAAGACTGCATTGGGTTTTCATATGCAAGCTAGGGGAGAATAACTGAAATTCCTCTACCAAATATCACTGCTCAAAAGAGCGGGTAAGCAATAGTTCACCATCAACTGGCGAGGTTGAACCTGGTCCCCCTGTCAGGGGCTGCTCTGTCTCTATCTTTAGTCAGGATTTTCAGTAGCAATATTGGGTTAAAGAGCAAAGCACACCCTGACAAATATTCTGGGTGACAGAGCGTGTACTCCTACTACTTGCTCCGACAGTGGGCTGGGCACGGGGAAATACTGAGTGGAGGATTCCTCTGCCTTCCCACGAGATGGCCATAACCACATCCGGCACCTCCAAGTGCATTCTCAGTAGCCCCAGGAGGCAATAAATATCCCGATAATACCCTGATGTGGAAACCACATTTTCAGACTTTAAATAAAATGTGGAAAACTACTGCTTCCTCCCCATCTTCTCTTGTAGCCCAAGATGGAATCAGGGCAAATTTCACAGCGTCCTGTCCAGGGTAGAGCTGATCTAACACCTCTTTGCCAGGACTCCAGCATCCACGGCTGATCTTCCTCTAACGCCAGTGAGGGGACAGCTGTTCTTACCAAATCTTATTTTTCTTGTATTCACAGCCCAGCAGGCTTCTGAATCATTCTTTATCAAATATCTCCACTTGATATTCACAATCAGCTTGTCCTGTGTGTTGGCAGCTCTACCCTTATCGAATGAAATTTGACTGCAAACTTTCTTGGTTGTTATTCAAGCTTTAATTTTCTCCTCAGACAGTGGAGAAACCTACCCTGAGGCTCCGGTGCCTTTCCTCAGAGCCCAAACATCTCGGTACCTCTGGCCTGACTCAGACAAGTTGCAAGAAATTTCCTGATTTTAGTCACAGAATTAATCACGGAATCACAGAATGCTATGGGGTCGGAAGATCATCCAGTCTGGATGATCATCCAGTCCAACCCCCTGACAGAGCAGGTTCACCCGAATAGTTTTGGTAGTTTTAATATAAATGTCAATGTAAAAAAATGTAAATATTCTAGTGTTGAGCACTGAAACCCTAGTTTTCTGGAGGAGCCTGTACATTTTCTTTAAATGACCTCCAAGTTTTTAGAAGTGCTGGAAAATGAAGATAAACCAAGATTCAGTTCTTCAGCATCTACAATGATGTGCTCTTTTGTCTTTATATGTCTATTTATAGCCTGTGACCACATATTGTGGTATATCCACACATGGATATAGATATCTGTCCACACTTCATCCACACTTAAAGAGTTCTAGGGCTCCCCTTGGAAGCACTCACTGCGAAGGGGTTCAGGTATAGACTCTACAAGGTTGCTCTTGCTGTAGAAAGTACGTAGACTCTTACTTATTTGCATAACAAGCAGATTCCATTCTTCAGGTAAATCTTCCCCGCCTCCCCTCCAGCAAGAGCATGTTTGTGGTGAGCTATTAATCATTTCCTCTGGCAGTGTGCATATAAGAGGAACCCAAGGCGGAGCAGAGACAGTTCACCCAGCCGAAGGGCAGAGCTGACTTCATGATGCTGGTCCAGGCTGTGGCTCTGCTGAGTCTGGGGGTGCTCTGCAGCTCCGCGCCCCTGCAGGCGACCAGACCCACCGAGCCCAGCAGGCACTCCAGGACTTTGGTAGGACTGATCATTCGAGAAGTTCTCCACGACATGCAGAAACTCAATTTAAATGCAGTAAGTTCCTTTCTTTTGAATGGCTTTCACCTGGCTTCACCTGCCGTTCTACCTACACCACCACCCCACCCCACCCCCCCGTTTTATTTTGAAGTCACTAACTTCTTTTTCTCTTGAGCAGGTTCCCAGCATGGCAACTGTGAATGCTACGGTAAGAAACTGCATACTTTTCTTCTACTTAAATTTATTGTCTCAAATACCCAGATTTATTTCCCACTTTAGAACTTTGATAGTGTGAGGAGAGCTCTATGAACCCAGGGAAATGCAAAGTTATTCCAAGAACCTTCATGCTAATATCCTTAAGATGCCTCTCAGGTGGTATAGGTCTTGCATGTGCACTGGCATCTTCTCAATAGCCTCAGAAATTCACTCTGAACCCTTAGTTTTAGAACAGTCCAAAACTAATATTTGGTCTATACCTCATACAGAGCCATTAGTTTCACTCAGCTGCATTTCCCTGAAATCCAGTGAAAAAAAGAAATGAGCTTTTTGTGGGGGAGATGTGGAGTACAAGCAAGAAGTAGGAGCCCATCTCCCATTCAAAATGAACAGGAGACAAACAGCATCAGCCCCTCTTACTTTTGGGGAGAAAGGTTGAAAGTTCACACCCGTAGCAATAATTACTTGTATTTCACTAAGACAATCCTGATCTAGTTCCAATAGAGACACAATAGCAAGAAACTAAGCCCTAAGGGAGGGTTGGGCTTCCTTTCCCTCAGGGAACAAACACCTCTGGTGCTGGACGCCTCTAAATTTTACATGTCCAGCTTATTGTGGCATCTGCACCCTCCACTGAAGGCAGTGGGAGGGGCTTTTTTTGTCCCTGGCATGGTTTAAATGAAAATTACATATTTTATCATGGTTTCCTAGATTTGGTGTCTGGCAAATTTTGCTGAATACCAAATCAGGGATCATGTTTGAAAACACAGCTCTTAATTCCTGTAGGTTATAATTTTTCCTGGGCATGATGCGGTATTGGTGTGGTACCAACGTACCACCGAACGGTTGCAATCACTCTTTGCTGTCCCTGCAGGTGGAGAGGTGTATGCAGAGCCACCTGAAAGCCTTTGCTGCCACCTTGGCAGCTCTCGACAAGCCGAGCAAAATCATCGCCAAAAAACTGACCAGAGTCGAAGCCTACAAAAGCATCGTCCCCAGAGTGAGTTTGACTCGGTGGCCTTCGGTAGCCCAACATTTAGCAAAGGCTGCTCAGTAATGGGACACGGCAGTGGGGTCGGGCACTGATTTGGCTGCAGTGGGCACTAGAAATCTCTTCTGAAAGTTCATATAATTAAAAAGGCGTCCTTGAAGCACTTTCCTTTAAGAAGCCATAACCCCGATAACTCCTCGGGGTTATCTCGATTACAAGAAAGATAAAAATATGAAAAGCAAGCAGATGCGAGAGGAAGCTGTGGGGCAGCAGGTCTCTGGGCATCCTCTGCGTGTCGCCCGGTTATCAGCCCTCATCCATCCCCACATCGTCACGCCGAGCGTCAGAGCCCAGCTCACCCGGTGCCCCAAAACACACTGGGGGATACCACGTTGTTAGTATTCTCTAGAAAATTGATGTAGCAAATAACATAGACTTAAATATTCAAGTAACAAGGCTGAATTACTTTTTTTTTTTTTTTAAGGATCTTGATAAAGAGTGTAAGACTGCACACGTAACGAGCGATGTGTTCCTGGAGACACTGGACAGTTTCTTGAGATTGCTTTTTGAGAAGATTCAACACACCTAACTACACCAACTACACCAAAACCAAGAGGAAACGAAGCACCTGAACTCTATTCCAGCCAAAATGTGATGCAATTGTTAACTTATTCTCAGGAATATTTGCCATAGAATATTTATATATAGAGATATATATTTTGTGTATATATGTGGTTTTAAAATATATTTATGTATATAAAAAATTATGTTATGACAGCAGCCATGTCATAATGATAGAAACATGCCTGTCTGTTAAAAGACAAGTATTTAAATTAATATTTATATATTTTATACATTTTTTATATTTTAACTTATGTCATGCTGAGTCACAAAGAAAGAGTAATTTTATTTATTTATTTATTCTATTTATTTAATTCCTTTATGGATACTTTGAGATCTTTATTGTGATGATGCTGTATTATTCACTTCAGGAATCAGCTGATGATCTGTATTGTGATGATGCTGTATTTAAGTATTCACTTTAGGAAACAGCTGATGAGTGTGTGTGGATGCAGTTTGGGGGTTGCTGTCACACTCTTTCTCTCACACACACAGCCCCAGGGCTTGGCTCTGCAGTGCCCAAGTGCCCTCAAAGATGGTACTAAGCCACCCTGCAGGATGGGGACCATCGGTGCCACCGGCACCTTCACCTGCCTCTCAGCCCCAGACCAACCCTGAGGCTGGAAAAGACCCACTTCGGTTGTGAGCTCCCATCTCTGCTCCCTCCCTGAGTGTCTGGTTCCTGCAGATAATTTCAACCACTACATGTTTTATTATTGCCTAAGCAGAACCATGTCACCTGAATCCAACCAAATTCTGGATAATACTAAAGCAAACAGGGCTGTGATGGTCTTGTTTCATTTTCCTCTAAGTTTATTCATCTGATATGAGATGTTTCCCACACCTGGTGTGAGCTGAGTTTTACTGAGCTGAATCAGGCAGTACTTGTTTTTCCAATTATTTAAGTGCCCATGCCTATGGGAGGTGCTCAGAAAGTGTGTACCCATGTAGAACTATCAGTGTAGGTTCCCAAAGTTAATATTTAATCAAACAACATTCAAGAGGAATGTTACTGCTCGGGCTGGTTTGTAGGGATGCCACGTGTCGCCTACGCTGACTTACCCATTACCAAATGTTTGTAACCTTCCATGAGAACGCAAATGGACCTTTACAAAAATAAACACATTTTCTTCCAGAATTCAGTGACCTTTATTTGTGAAGGGAGGGCAGTTTCAGAGCTGCTCAGGGGAGCTGGGTGTGATTTCCAGGTGGGATGGACACGCAGATGCTACCGGGGACGGGGGAGATGTGCCCTGCTCAGAGTGAGAACCCACTCACCCTCACCCATCCAGGCACCTGCTCAAGGACCCACAATGATCCAGTCACACTGTGCTTGAGTTTTTAAGACAAGTGCCCTCTTGCTTCCTGGAGTGGCTCATTGTTGGCTGCACCATGTCCCTGTCACCTTCACAGCATGGCCAAAGCAGAAGACCATTCACTTGCCACAGCCAAGAAGTGTCCCCTCAACCTTCTCAGCCCTGGAAGCTCCCAGCATGGAAAACTTGGGAAGTATCAGTGTTCTTCAAGAGGATGGAGGGGACAACCCAGCTGGGGCAGGAATGAGCACTCCAAGTGCCCGAGAGACACAGACCCCATGGCAAGCACTGATGGAGCATAACCCGTTCTTCAGACACACACACACTTCCAACGGTCACCCCTAAAGCAGCTGAGCTTCACATTCAGGTGGCATCTCCCCCGCGCAAATGGTGCAGAGCCCAGCCAGGTTGGACAGATGGGATTCATCCCCATCGCAGGTGGAGTGTCCCCGAAAGCCCCCACAGCAGGGACACAGCCACCAGCCCTGGAAGGGACGAGTGTCCCCACCATCCCTGGGTACCACCAACCACCCAGGCTCTCCAGCCAAGCCCACTGGTGCATCAATTATATTGAATTCTCACAGGAATCAGGAAACCCGATAAGACCACAAATAAAAACAAAACACAAATCTGTTTACTAAAATCAAAGAAATTGGGAGCAAATGTCCAGATGGACTTGCTCAGGTTAAACTGAGTCAAGAAATTCTCTGGTCCTGAGCTTGTTCAGTGCTGCAACACTGAATAATAAGAACTACCCTGAAGAGACTCCTACTGCCACTGAATTTCAAAGTTTTCAGTAGCAAATGAGGTGTTTAACTTTTCACATGCATTATTTTAAATTACATTTAAATATTTTACATGAAATTTTAAATCACCCTTCAGATAAATGGGAAGTCATGGAATTGCAGGTATATTAAAAAGAAAAAAAAAAAGAGAGAGACAAGAAGAACATCAGGGCTTTAAGTAGAAAACATTAATCAGGCTCAGCATTCTTGGCACGGCAGTCCAGGAAACTCTGACAAACAGACAAGAGGGAAAAATGAAGCGTTAATAACTCAAAGTCAACACAGGGCTGGCTGCAGGCAAAAGCAGCCAGAGCTGTTTCTGTTGCCCGGGGCAGCAGACTGGGGCAAGCAAAATAGTGAGGGGGCCGGCAGCTCCTCCGGTGCCTTCCTGAGTGGGATGCAGGCAGGGGGAGGCAGAAAGATGGATGCAGGCAGGGGGATGCAGGAAGAGGGATGCAGGCAGGGGGATGCAGGCAGGGGGATGCAGGAAGAGGGATGCAGGCAGGGGGATGCAGGCAGGGGGGTCCCAGCTCTGGATGGAGCCTCCCATCCCCAGTGCCAGCAGCACCCTGGAAGGCTCCCGGTCACAGCACAGCCCTTCCTCCTCCCTGCCCTTCCCAAGCGAGGGCAAAAGTAGGTTTTGCTGGAGTTTCCAAACACCCTACCGTCATCTCTGATCCCACACAGGCTCCTAAATCATCTGAGTATCATGAAGCCGACCAGAAAAACAGCAGTTCAATCGAGAGTGAAGGCAATGTCTGGTTTCAAGCAGGCGGTAGAGTCCTGGCACACTGATCGTGATAACCACCACGATTGCTTTGTCACCCTGATAAGAATCTTGCATCATCATAACACAATAAAACCCACAGCTTAAAATCTTAGTTAAGCCCCGACTGATTCTTGAGGGCTGCTGTAGGCTTGCTTGTATAGGAAGTAGATTTTTTTAAATGAAATTATCATTGTTGAGTTTTCTTACATCACCAGCAGGAAAAGCAACAGCCCCACGCAGTTCCGTGAGCCCCAGGTTGTGGATGAGACTTGTGAGACAGTGACAACGGGGCAAGGTCTCTTTTACAGAGGTGCCTTCTATTCTTAGAAGTTGTAGGTGTGAGTTATATTTAGCATTCCCCATTTGATAAGTGAAGAATCAGCCTCAGTAAAACCCAACTCCACACCGTGGTGGCTGGATCCCAGCAGATCCCCCAACCTGCCTGACCTCTTTGAGGGGCACACACATGCCTAGACCTGCTTGGGCTCTGTGATGAGCTCACCAAGGGTGAGAGAAGCCCATCCAGCCCACGTAGGACCACTCACAGTCTTTTGGTTGCCCTCTAAATCCTTCATGGTGGCAGTTGTTCTGTGCTACCACCACGTGCAGGGCTGGGAGATGATTTGCTGAGACGTATTGGGTTTTGGGAGCATGTGGGACACACATTGTTTTTGCACAGACACCAGCACCTTGAGGCCACATTTTTCAGCTTGGTCCAGGGGTGCCTCTCCTAGAGCCCCACTTTCCAGGATTTGGATGGCTCATCCGGAGATGGGTTCATCCACATGGGAGCCAGATCACCCAGCATCACATGGAGAAAGGTTGTGTAGCCCAAAGGTGGGGGTCCCTGCCAGAAGCTCCCCCTCCTTTATGCCAGGGCAGAGCCCACAGGAAGCAGCTCAGATATCGAAATGCTACTACTGTGCTCCATCCTTCCCCTCCTGCCCGAGCACCACTTCTGTCACCATCATTTTTTAGATGATGAGAGGGATGGACAGCATCATCTCCAGGTCAACTATGTACAGGGGACAGTGATGCCATCATGGCCAGGTGAAGGCAGCATCAACTCCATCAAGCTGCAATCAGCAGCTAAATCTGGGTTAACACCCGACAAGGGTCATTCCCCTGTTTTCTTTTTTGAACTATTTGATTACTCATTTTCTCTTGTTATTTTATTCCTTTTTCATCTTCAGTTCTCATTAGTCACTTGTCAGGATTCACAAACTCCAGTTTCTGTAGAACACAATCCCACTTTTAGAGGTTTTGGATTACACTTTTTGTGGTTTTTTCCCCCTCATTCACAGGCAGCGTCTTCGCAACTGCAAAATTAACCGTCCCTTTTCGGCCACCCCCCTCTCTGGAGCCAAATTTAAGCTGGGCAGCAGGTTGGGCTTGAAAATTCTGGCTGCAGATTGTTTGGATTGATCATCTGTGTTTCTTTCAGAGTCACTTGGTTTCAGACAGGTGACTGAGAAGGCAATGAATCACCATTAAACATGGCCAGCCTTCTTTGGATGCTCCCCAGCAGCCACCAAAGCCACAAAGACAGGCACCAGCTTAAAGGTGCGAGAGGTGCGGGGCACGGGCTGCTCCCGGGGTGCACACAGGGCTCTTGGGGGGCTTAAACTTAAGATGGTTTGAAATTACCCTCCGTATGGATGGGAAGCTATAAGAAATTGTAGGCATAATTTATTTCAAAAATTAGGGAAGGCTGCTATATTTTCTCTGCTGCCAGGGTGGATGTGTGCGTGTGATAACATGTCTTGTCATCAGGGCTGGAGAGGTGTGGAGGCTGCCCGTGAAGCCTTTGCTGATAAAACAGGCATCTCATTTCTTAGAATTTAACCCCAAAATCCAGAACTTCTCTCATCTCTAATTTTGTCTGACAGGTAAGGAATTTGTCATGGATCTCCAGGACAACATCTCTCTGAGCCAGCAGGGGGATTCTCCCTGCTTTCCCAAAATTGAATACCTACACAAAGGTCCATGAGTCCTAAGGCATCCCTCTAAGCCCCAATCAGATAGAGGGACCCTGGCAGAGCCTCAGAAGACAAAGGGACAGCAGAGGGCAAGGGGTCAGGAGGCTGAGAGATGCAGAATGACTTGGCTTTGGACTCATTTCTGATTTCATTAGTCTGTACAGTTCGTCCCTGGTCCTACAAAGGAAGGGCATGCTTCTGTGACTAACAGACACTTCTTTTTCTTTTTTTTGAGTAGCTACAGAGGAAGTCATAAAAGTCATGGGGAATACCTTTTGATAAATCAAAAGTCTTTCTGTGCCCACAGCCTGTTTCAAAACGCGCAGCCTCTCCTCTTCCATTCGCCTGACTTGGAGCCCTGCTCCAAGGGCCACTTTCCAAAGATGACAGCCCACTGTCCAGACAGCTGGCCACAGACCAGCGACCACAGCCAGAGCACGAAATGCAAAAGGAATGTCCTTGGGCTGGGGAAGGAGCTGCACATCTGCTGCAGATGCCCCGGCACAGTCATCGGCGACGGCGATTTCAGTTTCTCCCGTTTCTGAAGAGCATTTCAAATTACCCTGCACCCCAGAGAGAACTAGGGTTTCCTTCCTTCTGCAGAGACTGACCACAGAGACACAACACCGCTTAACTCTTTCCAAGTTAAGTACCAAGACAGTACTAAGACAAGGAGGTATAGACGGTGTTGCGCAAAGAACGTGGTAAAGCACCTCAGCATCCCATGCCCAGGATTAATCCAAAGTGGAAGGGAAAGAGAGAAGGGTCAGGGAAGGGAAGAGGGAGCCTGTGGAGTCTGAGAAGCCCAAAGGTTTGGTCTGCTCAGAGGTGTACGGGTGCAGCTCCCAGCTGGAAATGTGGCAGGGGCGAATATCTGGGGAGAAATAAAAACATTTCAAGGTTGCACAAGAACATGTAGATATGAACTCAACACAGGCATGAGGAGGATGTTCAGAGGAGTGAAAGGGGGCAATGATCCATCTTTTCATAGAGGAATGAAATCAGGAAGATGACTTTAAGATGGAGTGTCATAAATTAGTAAAACTACTCCCAAGAATGTCTGTTTTTCCCCCTAATATGATAGGATGCCTCACGAGAGATGCTCTGGCTGGCTGAACTCCCATTCAAGTGGTTTGTATGCAGTGATGAGCATATAATGATTCCATAAGTGGTGATGAGCCAGAAGTTCTCCAGCAAATCCTTCACAGAGAGTGAATTTTGCTCAGGAGGAGCAGTTCCCCTGCCATCACCATCCTGAGACTTCTCACCAGGATTTCTACTCTAGTTATGAAGAGCCCAGCTCATAAAAGCGAAGCCCATCATCTCTCCAGGATTAGAAAAGTGAACATTTCTGTTAGTTTTCAGTTAATTTTTTATTAAGCTTTCTGTCAATTCCTAATGGGCTAGGCCATTTGCTGCTCATTAATTTAATTCCGTGCCTGACTAGGAGGCGGCTATTTCAGATGGCTCTGCCTGGGAGTGAAATCATATCAGTGATCTCCATCTCATCAGCTCAAATCCTCCTCGGATTTTTTTGGCGGAGGTGGAGTTGGATGGAGGTGCTGCCGCATGAGCCCTCGCTGGAAACTCCCTCCTGCCATCTCAGCATCCCACAGAAACTGACCCCCAACTGCAGAACAGGAAAGAAAGGTCAAGGCTGATCCTACCTCGAGAGGAGCAGAGTGGTCACAGCGGTTTCAGCTGTGAGTGAATATTTAAAATGAGTCAGTGAGCGAGAGACCACTGAGAGATCAGTGTACGTACAAGAGTGCACCGCAAGTTCCATCTTCCTTTCTGATTTTATCAGCTCTTTCTTTCCACCCTGGCTGCAATCTAAGAATGTATTTGCATGTTGTGAGCGACTATAAAAAGAATTAAAAGAACAAGGTGGAGTCTCAAGTTCATGGTTCTGTTTTTTCCAGCAGTAAAAGTCCGTCCTGCCCACATCTTTCCCTTCTGCCCTCTCTGCAGGGACTCTCGTTTCTTCAGCCAGTTTTGAGATAAAAGCAAAAGCCCTGGTGGTCACCAATCAGTTTGCCTGCAGCCTGAATTCCTACTGCCTCTTCCAGGGAAAGAAGTTCTTCCCTGTGATTTGAACCTGGCTACAATGTATGGCTCCAGAATGTACACCCACCCAGGTGATACATAAAACCCATCGCTTCCCTTCAAAACATACCATATTGTTTTTTATCTCCAGCAGCCACAGCGGTGCCAGGGACGTGCAAAGTCCTGAACTGTTCACTAGGAAGGCAGCAGAGACAGGGTGAATCTTTAAGGTCTCTTCCAACCCAATCCATTCCTGATTCTACAAACATCTGAGTCTGAGGAGCAATTCTGTTTCCTGGAGCCTGTAATGCACAGTGTCACTGGGAGGGTCCACAATATTCTTGAACTCATTAAAAACCAGAAGAAAAGGGTTTTCTTAAAAGAGACCAACTGTGCACCATGGTGACGTGGTGACTGGCGGTCATTCATGACTGCTCACCTACCCTCTGGCTGAACTGATGCAAATCCCTTGATGGCACAAGGCAAAGATGGCACACCAAGGGTAGCCCCTCTCTCCTCCCCAGCAGGGTCGGGGGGCAGGAGAGGGCTCTGAGCACCCAGGACTCCAGCTGGCGGCTGGTCACAGGTGGTGTTCCCCAGAGCTTAGTACTGGGACACAGTATTGAGAGAAAGATAATATCTTTAATATCTTTATCAACAACCTGGATGAGGGGATGGAGTTTCAGTAAGTTTTCAGACAACACCAAGTTGGGTGGGATGTTGATCTGCTTGAGGGATGCATTTCCATCACCCAAACTTCCTGCAGATGAAGTATATGGAGATACCAGCCAAATGGTTTCAGCCTCCTCAGGAGAGTTCAGAAACTGGGCAAATGCTCCTTAAACAGCAGTGAAGGAGAAGCTTTTCTGCCCTGGCCTGGTCCTTTACCTCTGAGCATGGGACCATTAAGTTAATCATGAGGTTCATTAGAAAAACCACACAGAACAAAGCAGGATAATTCATTAGTAAAGATGAGAGAGGCATTTAGTGTAATTACAATATTAAGTAGGGTAGATATGAATGTAAAGATCTGAGAGACATTTAGGTGGCCTTGGTTTATCTTACACCAATCTTTAGTGTAATATCAGCTCGTAAAAAAAATGTTTCATCATCTCACATCAGAATGGGCTCGAACATCGGAATTACCTAGCTCCTACTGCACTTATGGGGGAACCCTTATTTTAGAAACATGTAGTTTCCTCTATCAGATAAGAAAATAACAGCTTCCACTCAACAGGTGACTACTCGCCTTCACTTTAGGCATATCTGTGGTGAGGTATTAATCATTTCCTCACAACAGAGCGCGTATAAGAGGAAGCCAGGAGCTGGCTGTCCCCAGTGCAAGGAGGGGAGCGCGGAGCCCTCGCCATGATGCTGCTCCTGGTCGGGGTTTTGCTGTCCTGTGGTGCCCTGTGCCTGGCGTCCCCTGTGCCACCCGCCGCGGGAGCCCGCTGCGCCGTCAGATCCCTCATCCTGGAAACCCTCATCAACGTTGACAAACTGCTCCCCAAGGTTGTTCCGTTTTCTTTGTGCCCCACCTCTGACTTTCTTTTTGTGCCACTGGAGAACCTCTAACGTGATTTTTATCGATCTCTTTCAGGGCAGCAGCGAAATCACGCCTCCGGTAAGATCGCTTTGTGGCTCACGTTGCAATGATGTTGTGCGCTCGTGGGGTGGCTTCAGGAGATGGAAGGGGAAAGCAGCTACTCTCAAAGCCCATTAAGGACATCTGCAAGCCCTTATGCTCTTAAGACAGGTCTTAGATGGCAACCTGGGCTTTGGGGGAGCGCTGGGCTGGAGGGAGTTGTGCTCATGTGTGCTGAGAGGTGATGTGCAGATGACTCTTCCTCCATGCACAGTTATCAATGCCGTTATCTCCCTGAAAAAACAGCACTTTGGGCAACCGCCTTCATTACAGCGGTGCATAAGAGCCTGCTTCCACCCAGTGGAGGTTGTCCTCCTCCTCATTGGGGTAGACGGCCAGAACTGACCAGTCACCTTCCTGCCCCCTGTCTTTCCTAGAAATAAATGCCTGCATTGTGTGAGACCAAGGCCAGTGACAGCATCAGCATCGCACTTTGTGGAGGAAGCTCAGGAGAGGCAGACAGCAGGCTCTGAGGTTGGAGGTGCTCCTCAGTATCACTGCCTTTAAAAACCAAAACATGCCAGATCCTGCCCCTTTTCACCTCCAGAGTCCTGCTCTGCAGCTTTTGAAAGTAACATTGGCCTTCATCAGGAGGAAAGTACTGGGCTGCAAAGGTGGTTCCCTACTCTAAGGTGTCCAATGTTACTACACAACGTTGGCCTCAAACTATTGCACAATATTATTTCATTAATGCATTTTCATTGCATTAACATGATATAAACCATGCCAGCAATAGCATACAGAAAAGACACAAATGACTTCACTTTGTTATTCCAGAACTACACGACGGAGGGAGTGAACGTAATCACCTATCTGGAAGGATTTATTAAAGCCCTAAAAAACAGCAAGGAACACTCGAAGGAGAGACTTATAATAGCCCATGAGCTGCAGAAAATCAAGGATGCCAGAAAGTCATGCCTCAAGTGGATGGTACGTTTGGGATGGATTTTCTGCTCACTATTCTGTTGTTTAGATGACTATGAACTCCATGGTGGGGTTTGTCCTGATTGCCCTGAGTGCCTGACTACAGAAGGCATCTGCCTCTCCATTGGGTGGCTGGCGGAGCCAGCAGTTGTCACTTGGCCATGGCCCCGGTGTCTCCACTGCTCTGCTCTTCCTGATGTCTCCTTGGAGAAAGCCCATCATCTGGGACAGTTCCCCATTGCAGATGGGGACCAGAGCTGCTGACCCAACCCCAGGGGCAGAGGCTGCTCTTGCCAAGGGACGGCCATGATGCAACTTGCTGTCCTGCCCCACTATCTTCACCGGAGCCTTTGTGGTCTTAAAATTAATTATTAAGTAAAAAACTACAGTCAGTAGCTAACAGAACGATTCTCTTCTTCTAACTCTTTTCTTTTCTGTCTGCCCCCAAGGAGCAGGACTGGGAGCCCGAGGAAGGCAAGGATTTTCCCCAGAATTTGAAAAATTTATTAAAGTTCCTGAATCACTATGCCTTTTAGGAGGAAACAGTGGAGTCTTCAAAGAAGTCTAAAGCACTCCTGGTCCAGGAGACCTGAGCTTTGCGTATCCTCATTTGTGTATCCTTACTCCAGTGACCAAGGCTATTGGGAGCTATTATTTATTCATATATCTATTAATATTTATTTATTCTATTTATTTGTAAAAACTTTGAGTTATTTATTTTTACAATGAAGAACTGCAATAATTATTCACTTTAGGAAACTGCTGTTTAGCGGTGTGGGAGGAGGAGCTCTGTGGGAGCAGTTTGGGGGTTGCTGTCACTCTATTTCTCTCGCACACACCAGCCCAAGCCACAGTCCCAGGGCTCGGCTCTCAAACCTGGGGCAAAGCCACCCCGTGAGATGGGGACCTTCGGTGCCAGGCTGGAGATGCTGCCCAGCATCTTCACCTCCCTCTGGGTCCCCAGGACCAGGGATGGCCTTGGGTGTCATGGCTGGCCAGCTGCTGGTCTTGGCTCCCCCAAGCCTCCACCAAACACGACCAATGGTGGCTCTCAAAGACATCAACCTTCTCAAACCCATGAAAAGATGGCTTGAAAACTCAAGGCATTGCTCATTAGAGCCTGAGAATGTAAAAGTGACTTTCACTGAGTCTTGCAAGTGCCCTATAGAGATAAAATGCCTAAATACAACCTGATGACTAAGAGCCTGGTACCATATTCCTATTGTCAATGGATATGATATGCTTTAACGCTGTTGCATCTGGCAATTTCAGCTCTTTGTTCCTGCAGCTGAAGTTTCCAGATGCTTTCAGAGCAGTTTCACATTTCTTTAGGAGATTGGGGGCGTTTTCAGAGGAGAGTCTTGTAAAAGGACACAATGTTTACATTTTAAATTATGCTTAATTACTCATACTAACGGAATAATACTACTGTGCTATGAATGCAATGTTGATTATTTTAAAAATGTAAAAAATGTGAAGTGCAAACTGTGGAAAGCTGGCTGTTCTTACAACTGAGTGCTGCCAACACACTGCATAGAACGTTTTTTACAATTAAACATTTGGGAAACCTGTACGTAGGATTCTATGAAATGTAACCAAACTCTAGCACAATCTATGCAAAATAAATCTCTTGCACAAAGGTGTAACTCTTATAATTCTTTTTTTTTTTGTCATGTTTTATGGTGATTTAAGCAATATTCCACCTAAAAAAAGTTAGATCTATTGAATCAGAGTCTTCTAGTGGTGAGGTTTTGGGAGTTTTGGGGGGCTTTCTATTGAGAAACATACCAGTTGGTTATATACTCTGTAGTTGATTGATCTCCTTGTGTAGAAGATCATCATGAGGTCCAGACACCACCCAAAATCACCCATGTTTTCAAATTTGGGTGAAAGCATTACTTAAATGGTGAGTCAGGATTTTGTATCTTCTTGTCAGAAGAAAGCAAACATTTAGCAATCAGCCATACAATCTTATTTTATGCATCTGTGCCTGCATCCCCATGGACCATTGGGGCTTTTGGGCACACACCTTCCCCTTCAAGGGGAATCTCCCACTGGAATTTCACCTCCGATCCTAACCCATCCCATTGTTGACCTACTTTTGGAGGCATCACTGAGCACCTGAGAAAAATTTCCCTAAATAGCATGATTCATGGAGAATTAATCAGCAAGTGGTGCTTGTGCAAGCCATGGTGTGTCTGTGGGATCCCCCCAACACCACACTGCCCCTGGGAAAGGGCAGGCTGAAGAGACAGGGAAACCCATGCTGGAATCTGCAGGGATCACTTGAGGCAACTAACATGTTTGAAGAATTAGTTAATATTTTTAAGAATATCTGAAGAGGAGTTTCTTGAGGGTGGGGTACAGACACAGTAGTCATCGTATGGAGAGGGAGGAAAAACCCCAAACAACGGTAGGTTCAGTCATCATCACTCTTCCCCCTCCCAAAATAGCCAAGAATAAAACATTAACCGATACCTACAAAAATAGAGTGCATTTTTAGTGGCTTTAGGTCAAAGCAGCTCATGCTGTGAGAAGGCAGGAGGGTGCATCTGTGCTCTGGGATGGTGCCCACATCATCTGTGGGAACACCCTCGTGAGGGACCCAAGGGGACGTTCTGGACTGGAATACAACCTGCTGAAAAGCTGATCTTCAGGGGTGATTTCTGACGTTCAGCTCAAAGGCTTGAAAGCACTTTGGAGAGATGTATCACCATCTAACATCCTGTATCCAGAGCTGCTCTCATGGCCAGAACTGGGTGGAAAAGAGAGGAAAGTGACAACTTTCCAAGGAGGAAAGGGGTCATGAGCTTTGGGATGTCAGGCAAAAGCATAACAAAGGGCTCAGTTTGCTTCCAAAGAAAGTTTTACATTTGTTAGCACAAATCTGACAGGGAGACAGAGCAGTTGGCCAGGACTACCAGGAGACGCTGTGGACCGTTGATCATGGTGGGGGAGAAAGGTTGGAAAATGGTTCCCTTAGAGCAGGCTGAACCCAACCCATGGTCACCGCTGCCGTGTGCTTGGGGAAGGGCAGATTCCCTCATCCCCAGACACTACCTGTAAAAATGCAAATACTAATTCAATTGCTACCACTAGAAACCAAAACATGTCACCGGGCAACTCTCCTGGGTCTTGGGCTGGGGTAAATCACAGGCAGCTCAGGTACCCCAGGTACCGCACACACTCGGGGTCTGCAGAGGTTTGGCAAGTGTTTCTCATCCAAAAAAACCCGAGAAAAATCAAGATCTGTCTGCAACTAGCAGCTGCTGCTCTCTAGGTGGCAGCCCTTGCCTGCTGCATGGCAGACCCACGGCTGAGCCAGGGGAGGGAGCTGCCAGTTTGGTCCTCTCTTAGGTTTTCAATCGACTTTTCTCACTATGACTCCACAAAGGGCTCAGAAGTGTCGCAGGAAGGTGAAGGAAGATTTCAGACCTGCTGTTTTCTGAACGAGCCTGAAAAAGGGCTTGTTTGGCCCAGGTTCACCAGCAGCACCCCAGTGGAACCCACTGATAAAGGTATCACCTCTTCGTACAAACTCCCAGGTCCTTATTTTTCACTATTTTAGGAGAATTTTGTGTGCTCCCTTGCTTATCCCAGCTTCTCAAAGCTCCCTCTGCCATCACCATCAGATATTCCTCAGCTGGATACAAATGTGAGCAGCCTGTTTATAACAACTTTGTTGTAAAACATCTTTTTTCCTTTAGCAAAAGGCAACAGATGGAAAGAGTTTAATAAAGTACAGCAGATTCTCGCCTCTCATTCCAGAGAAAGTTAAAAGCCAAACAGCGTGGCTGCAATTGTAAAAGTCCCTAAGAAGATGCTGGTTGGGAGCAGGGGAAGAAGTGGTACCCATCACCCAGCCCCTGCAGCATCACTGAAAGATGCAGCCCTTGCACAAGGAGCTGCTTTCTCTACATTTCAGCCAATCGATAACATCTCGTTGCTTCTCTCCAGCAGCTTTAAGGCTATTTGACATTAAGCCACGGTATGTTTTCCAAGTGGGTGAATATTAAAAGGAGAAATATGGTATCTGGTGTGAAAACCACTCGGTAAATGGATTTAGTGGGTGTCAGTACCTCCCCGAATGGCTTAGATGAATGTACAGCCCACGTAGTGGTTTGCATCTGGTGGGTCTGGTTATTAAATCCCCACACGGAGCAAGATGGTGGTTGAACTTTCTCCGGGGCAAGGGATCCAGAGAGAAGCGGGGGAAGGTGAAGGAGACAGGCTGTCCTGTCCTCTCCTCTCCCATCCCTCTCCTCTCCCATCCCCTGGGGTTACCCAGGGATATTGAAGTTTGCACAGGAGAAAGTACAGAGCCATCTTTGCTGGTTTTTTACATCCTCCAGCGTGCCAGTTCAGCACATTTAAACATTCACTTCAGTGAGTCATTTTAATCAACTCTACCCCAGGTTGCTGGTTGAAAAGAAGTTGCAGATGCCAAATGCTGCTTGGTCTCCTAACAGCTTGACTGGGAAATGAGGGGGCCCGGACACCCGAGAACCAAGAGCAGTTTGATACTAAAATTTTCCCCTTAAAGAGAATGATTCAGGCCTTTCATCAGAAGGGTGAATGGAGGCAGGGCTGGAACGTGCATCCCTCACAATTATTGCCCCTGTGGCTGGTGCTACAAGAGCCTCTGACACAGCACTGGAAAGAGCAAATTGGAGGAGTCAAATCAACAGAGAATAACACGGCCATGATTAACACCCAGGTTTGCATTATCTGGTAGGGACAACCCAAAACATATCCAGTCTCAAATTTTCATGTTCCACTTAAAAGAGTATCCAAAGTGAAATGTATCCCTGACTCAGAGGCAAAGATTTCCCCAAAACAAATCAGGTAAACCCCATCTGCCACTCCTGCACTCTGTCATTTCGTATGAAACACCCTGCCTAAAAAACAAATACAGCTTTAGAGGAGAGGCTGGGCCATATAGGAAATCTTCAGGCCTTGACCCTCAGCTGGCAGAGGCTGAGAGGGATGTTTGCAAAGCCCTGTGCTGCTGTGCTCCAGCTGGGAGGCTGGCTCCTCGCTCGCCCTCTCCAAACAGCACTTGCCAAGCGTTATTTCTGCTGGCGCTATAAAAGGACCTCCTCGCAGCTCCCTGCTGGAGCCAGAGCTGTCACCCTGCGGGGTGAGGAGCACGGGTGTCCCCAGGGCAGGTCACAAACCCTCCCTCCATGCTGCCGGCCGCAGCTGGCACTGGTGCTGCCAATTCGTGATTTCCCTTTTCTCTGCAGCCAGAAATAACTCCTCACTGAGAACTCCCTTGATGACGTTTCTATTATTAACTGTGACATTAATTGCCACCCACCCTGGAACAAAGCAGGCTTTTTTTTTTTTTTTTTTTTTGTCTTTAAAGCTGCGCTATCTTAGAGTTATCTGAGCCCTGGCTCTGCAATCGCTCTGGCAATTTCACTCTTCAAACACAGAGTTATCTGGAAGGGAACTCCCTGATGTTCTTACTCAGCTTTGAGCTGGCTGTGCTGGGAGAGCTGGGGTCCTCTGACAGCTGGGGACAAGCTGGGTCCCCTCCTGGGGGCACCTCAGGGTCCCAGCCTGCAGCCCCCCCCCAAACCGTTCTGCTCCACAAAGCCCCGCTGTCCCTTCAGCCCTTCTCCCCACTCACTCGCAGGTTCCCACATCCACAGAACCTAATAATTACCCCTGTGAAGTGCTACAGAAGGGCCCAAGTATCATTAATGGGGAGATGAATATTCCACACACCCACACCCCCCCACACCCCCCCGAAACAAGGTGCCGCAGCTGAGACTGAAGATTTGCACAGCGCTGACGCAAAAATTAATTAGGTCGGGGTAGGAGCCAGCCCTCACATTTACTAATTACATTGAACAAACAACCTTTTGTTTTCTTTTCAGGACAAAGAAAAGATAGTTGCTGCAGCTTTGCAAGGCTGCTGTAAGTGTCTGTGCCTCCCTGTGTCCCCCGCATCGGGGATGGAGAGGATGGATTCAGACCCACGGGCTCCATCTTTGGCTGAGATTAACTGGGGGGGCACTAAAACCTTTAAACTGCAACATTTTACAGCGTTAGAGGATGTCGTCTCATCTGATGGGAAATGACAAGCTTCATGGCCACCTCATGACAAGTAGAATGATTTCCTCAGATATTCAGACATGGGGTTTTGTTTTACAGTATCTCGTGCATCACTAGTGCCCTCGCACATCGCTCTCGATCAGAGTGAGAAGCTTTAGGAATCACAGAATCATTTAGGCTGGAAAAGAACCTTGAGATCATCGAATCCAACCATCTACCCTACCAGAAGATTAATTATAAATGTTTCTCAAATCAGATATACTGCAATTCGACTGCTCAAGTTGTTGCCTCTTTCCTATTTTAATGATTTATGAATGAGATAAGATGGTAATCACATCCTGCACTTAATCAAGCTTCTCTATATAAGCGAGCTCAGCACCAGCCCCGGGAGAGGAGGTTGCATTCAAACCCTGCTTCAGCTAAAAAGGGTCGAGCTCCCAGACAGACCACCTTTAAAATGTATCTTCACTTCTTCTTACTACTATTCAGCTCTGGGATCTCCAGTTACTTTCTGTCTCCGAAGGAAACGCTGTATCTGGAGAAAAAGGTTCAATGTGCCATAATTAAAGAAATGGTTTGCTTACTGAAAGCCGAACATGGGCCTCGAAATGTAAATAATTTCCCACTTCCCCCACCCTGGGTTTGTTTTCTGAGGCAATTTCCACTTTGTGACTAACGGATTTCTATCATTTTCAGATGACGTTCATCATACCGTGTCACATAATGGTAAGAGGTGTTGTTTATTATTTT
>BJBW01000920.1:4076-53077 GCA_004320125.1 Scolopax mira
GAGTCATTAGTGGCTATAATAATTACAGGAGAGCACTTGAACTTCAGGGGAGGTCTAACTGGATCTCAATTTGTGGGATTGGGCAGGTTTCTTCCTCTTTTGTCCCTAATGGTGTTTGGTTAAAGCAGTGGGAGATTTGCAATGAGTGGTTTGGTAGCTGGAGAAGGAGGTATTGTGATGTCTGTCGTTTATGTCCTCCTCTGATGTAGACTGACCACCTCTGGTAAGGCTCTTGTCAGACCCCAGCGAGTGTAAATGGTGCTGTTGGTAAATTGTCCATCTGGTGGTATATCACAGAATCATATGGGGTGGGAGGGGACTTCTGGAGTGCATCTATTCCAACTCCTCTGCCAAAGCAGGTCCACCTACGGCAGGTAGGTGTCCAGGTGGGTTTCTAATGTCTCTAGAGATGGAGACTCCACCACCTCTCTCTCTCTGGGCAGCCTCTTCCAGGGTTCTGCCACCCTCACAGGAAAGAAGTTCCTCCTCATGGTTAGGTGGAACTTCTTCTATTCAAGCTTGTGCCCATTTCCTCTCGTCCTGTCCTTGGGCACCACTGAAACAAGACCAGCCCCAGTGGGGAGCAGAGGGGGAGTTTCCACCTGCCATTGTGTGTGTGGTGCTCTCATCCTGCAGGTAGAACATGGAAACTGAGGCCAAGGTGGGGACAGGGTCACCATCCAAGCAGCACCTCAGATAAGTCTGCTTCTGGCAGATGACATGCTGGACTCTGGAGCTCTCCCTTCTCTGGTGGTGACTGGGCATCCAAACATACATCTGAGTGGCTTTCTTGTGAGTAAATCTGTAATGGGCTGTGCAATCACAAGGATAGATCCCATAGATAATCTTCTTCTTCCATGGCGGAAATATTACACTTATTTTTATCCTCGTTTCCTGTCTGTTAGCCAGTTAATTATCCCTCGGAGGACTTTTTCTAAGTCTCTTTTGGGAAGGAAACTTGGCAAATGCTGCCTGAATGTCCTTGTCCATTTAAATGAGAACAGAGGATTCAATTTTAGTACCTTCTGGAGAAAAGGGTTTGCGCTTTTTTTTTTTTTTTTTTGTGAGACTGTGTGGTTGCTTTTTTTTCCCCAGACTGTGACAAGCTGCCAGCAACAGAGCTTTCCTCTCTGGATCTTCTCTGCCGCAATGCACTTGCAAGCAGCCATCTCTGCAGAGGATGTGTGAAGAGGAGGCACTTGTACACCAGTGTGTCCACCCATTAAATGGATGAACACCTGGGCTTGCTCCAAAGCTGCTTGTCATGTTCCGGGGCCACCATGCTGTGTCGCATCCCTCCGTTCTCCCGATGACCAACCTCTTTGATGGGTGTCCTTGAGGAAGCATTCAAAAACGCAAACCATTTCATTGCCATAGCAACTTGCTTTTGTGGAAGTGGGAAAAAAAAAATCCCCACACATCCCTGGAAGGTCAGAGCTTCTTGGTGAGATGCTGCGGGTTTGCAGTCGGTGCCGGTAGGTGAGCAGGAGGTCACAACTTTGGAGTTTCCCAACAGGGTCAGAGTGAGTGCCACGTGAAAACTTGGAGCACAGTAGCTGCGTCCCTTCCACTGTCACCTGCCCATTTCCCAGAGACTTGCAAGGTCCTCAGGTCTCTGCTTGCAGATTGACCCTAACTCCGGTGAGGGACTCACGTGGTCTTCACCGAGTTGTGCTTGGGATGAGAAATGGCAAATCTCTTGTTTAGCACTCCCATCATGGCAGGAGAACCCATCCAACCTCCTGAAGCTGCAGAGTCAGGTGGGAACACAGGAAAGAGCTGGCAGCAAACCCACTGCAACCCTCACCACTTCCAAGTGCCACAACGGGAGAGGGTGCTTCTAGAGCATGGCCACTCCATGCTTTGGAGCTGCCAGGCTCGCTGACGTGCCTTCCCCGGCTACAAGAGCACACGTGTGAATGGGGCCAATGGTGTCTTTGGCAGGCAAAGCCACCAAGCCTGTAGATTTCCTTCCATGCCGGAGTTGTGTGCCAGAAGGGATCGAGGTGGGAGTGTGTGTTTCATCACTTAAAAGTCATGCCAGACGAGATGGCTGCTTTGTAAAGCATAACCTCCACGGTCTCTGCGTCTTGAACTCAAATGGAGTCTTTGGATCAAGCCCCAGGGAAAAGCTGCCAAGGAGGCAATTACCCTCCTGTGTCTTTCTACTACCAGTACAAAATGCACTGAGGGATAGAGGAAAACCTGCTGGTTTGGGCATTGCTTTAGTGCTTGAATGATCTCTGTTCATCTTTAAAACCCTTGTACAAGGCAGAGGAAGTTGCTTTTCCTCTCTCAAGTTCTGACTTTTGGGGTTCTGTCCTCCAACTCTTCTGTATTGCTTCCTAAGAAGACATGGTCTTTCCCTCATGCAGCTTGGTGGAACTTCCCAAAAAGCTAATAAGGAGGTCAGACCTTGACTTCTAGTTCATTTGGCTTCTGACTCTCTTATGGCTTCACCAGACATTTAATGCAGCACAGTTTGCCTAGGGCAACTCCTACCCTGTCTCCAGAAATTATCTGACATTCACTTTCAGTGAAATTCGGTGAGGCATGGTGCTTGGAAGCCACCCAAGTTACTGCACCTTCACAGGTTACTGAGTGTAACTGAATCACAGCAGTAGGGTGTGCGTGTCTGTGGGATGTGTGAGGCAGAAAGTCCTCGTGGTCCTATCATCTGCACTGCCTTACGTAGAGCACAGCAACCGTGTATGTCCCAGAAAGCTCATGCAAAGCAGTGCATTCTTTTTTTTTAAGGGTCAAATCCTTTCTTTTGCCTCCAATATGTTGAGTTAACATCTCTCCGTCCAACGGGAGCTCCTGCTGAGAGCTGTGAGTGATGAGTAAAGAGTGGTAAGTGATGCAGTGACCTTTTTGGGATGCATAGATGCTGTTGGGGTGACAGTGGTGTTAGAGCATCCATTTCCTGTGATGCATTCCTGGGAAATTATCGCTTAGCAAGAACGCAGAGGTCTTGCATTTGCTTTCTCTTGTGTGAAACTTCAATGTCCTGCAATATCCAGTCATGCTCCTCTCCCTCTTCGCTTTCAAAGGGATGCCTGCAGTGGCCCTGTGTGCTCACATGATCAGAGATGGAGGGCCTTCACCCAGTCTGCAAGTCTAGCAGCTGGATGCTGTTGATGGGTGGACAGTGTGAACTCTCAAACTGAACACCTTGCTCAGCCTTGTTTTGCACTCTGTAGCTTCCTGTGGGCTTTACTCTATGTACCTGTGGTCAAACATGCCTCTGTTAGATGTCACTATTTCAGGTTTGGGGAGTTTGGGGTGGAGGATTCTGGTTCTGCAGAAATCAGTGGTGCTGTTGACTTGCAAGCGGTCAAGATTCCACTTCGCTGCCTGAAACACATCACGCTTCTGTCCTTACAAGTCAGTGCTAGTTTTCCTGAAACAGTAATCCATGTTATTGCTCATCACTGAATTCACTAGCCTGAGCCAGCTTTGATTTAGTTTTCACTTCAGATTTTTAGCTGAGTTTTGGACCTGTTCTAATTTGGACTGGATGACATTGACTCTGCCAGAGAGGTTCTTCACACAAGAATGCGTCATTGGGCATTTGTGCCAAAGCAATGGGACCCATTAATTTCCTTTCCATTTATAGACCCAGCTGCATGTTCGTCTTTAAAAAGTAAGGAGATCATTAACGTAGAATTTTCTTCCTCAAATTTAGGAACACCACTGACTCCTCTATATCCATGTATACTGAGTTGCTTCTACTCAACTCCACAGTCTGAGCCACAGAGGGTTGTCCTGTTTGAGACCTAGCTCCTCTGACCTACTGGTAGGACTCCTTAGATGGAAGGACTGATTTTCGTTAAGGTAAGATATGACAACCTTTTGAGCTCATGTGATTGTCTCAGCTGAACCTCTAAGTGATATTGCAAGCCTATATAGATGAAACCAAAGTAAGTTGTCACCTTTATTGACGAGTGACTTTTTCTTTCTGATGAAGTGAGCAAGCATGAGCATTACTAGAGAAATTTCAAGTGGGTGGGAGAAAGGATGAAAAATTGTCAACAGGATGTGTTCGGAAGTGAGCAGCATGGCTCAGGGATAGGTTTTGCAACCTATCTTCGTTGATATCTTTCTTAATGAGCTGAGCAGTCATGGAGGAGTGGAGGGATCACTTCTGCAGATGAGACAGTTGAGAGCATTGCCAACATGGAAGCGGATCTGAATGTCACACGGGAAGGATGGAGCAACCTTGAGGACTGTTAGAAGCAGCAGTGTGAGATATCACAACACAGGTAGTGTGTTTGGACCTATTAATAAAACTTCTCCCATTTGCTAGACCCTCATCTATGTGAGTTGCCAGAGGAAGAGGAAGTGGGGTAGTAACTAATTGCAGGATGAGCTGTAGGCACAGGCAGATGTTGCTAGTGCAATCCTGAGAGATGTATTTAGTAGAGAGGGAAGTATTGTTGCCTCCAAACAAGGCTTCGATTAGACCTCATCCAGCACCTTGCTTAGAGCTCAGGAAGACCAAACTGCCAGTAGAAGTGATGTGGAGGAGCAGGCAGTGGAGAGCCTGTCCTAGAAGGGGTTGCTAAACAGTAGGATTGTGGAAATAGAAAACTGAGTGTGGGTACAGTGCTGGCACCCTCATTTGTCTGCACTTGCAAAGGTCAGTATGTCAGGAGGCTGTGCCACAGGATAGGTGAATGTGGGCTGGGTATGAAGCAGGCATGGCCTGGGAACCTGGTAGTCTCTCTCCCGTCCTCCTAGTGAGGACATCAATGTTGCCATGAAAGTGCTGTACAGCTATTCCCACCCAGAAAAACTACTGTCTTGGTATAAAGCTATGCCTAAGGCAGACTGAAGACTGGCAAAAAAGAGAAGATTGTAGCCTCATGGTTTCACTTTACCAACGTGACATCTATGCTTGCATGCATGCACTTGTCTGCCTGCATGTATATCTTCTCTCACAATCTTAGATGGCTCCATTTCCAGCCTCTCTTAACCTGTAAAATCGGTGTTAGCTGCCAGACAGGAGCACCATTAAGACTATCTAGGCAATGCAATGATCCTACATGGCTTTTGTGGAGTAATTAACTCATGTCACCTAATGTGAATGCTCCCACTGCCAAGAAGAAGGCACCTTTGTGGTCTAATGTTCTACCACCACTGCGTTGGTTAAATTGCTCTCCATAGGACGTTTTGGCTTGGGGCTGCTTAGCAGTAGCACTCTTTGTCTTTGGGAAGGAGCAGATAGGAACAGGGTAAGAAGTGAGCTTTCAGAAGGGTGCCATCTTGGGAAAGGTGTACTTTCGGATTCGCAGGTCCCTCCACCCCATGGGGTTTCCTGAACCCCGTCCAGGACATGTCCTAGCACAGGGCTCTGAGTGCAGATGACTTTCTGTAGCAATGAACTCTTTGGACCTAGAAGAACACAGAGAGCCCATCTTGGCTTTCCAGGGAGGCTCATCTGTCCTGGAGCAAGACATCCTAACTGGCATTAGCTTTTGGCACATCTTCAGAGCTTTTCATGTTTAGCCCCCAGACCTCACCTGCAGCACCCAAGGTTAACGCTTGGTAAGGAAAGGCATCCTTGATGTGTTTGTGAAACCCCTAGAGGCAGGCACTAGTTACTGAATCTCTAAAGAAAGTTTTTTCTCGGTAAAACTAAACCAGCCCTTACTGAGGGCCAACAAAGCAGAATTGTGGTTCCTGTTGCTTCTGAGTGGCTGGAGGGAGGATCTATTTTTTGCAACATGCAGGCGCCAGATATTGTATTCAGCTCAAAGGCAGTGACATACATCTCTCCTATCCACTGGGGTTGTTAACATAATCAAATATTCATTTACAGCACAAGTTGGTAAATATAGGCATGATATAAAGTAATTCACCCCTGGTGTGTATGATTTAATGTGATTCTTCAATGCTTATAAATACTTAAAGAGTGGGTGTCAAGAGGATGGGGCTGGTCTTGCTTCAGTTCGCAGTGAAACTGCCCAGTGACAGGACAAGAGGAAATGGGCACAGACTTGAATGTTAGAAGTTCCACCTCAACATGAGGAGGAACTTCTTTCCTGTGAGGGTGGCAGAGCCCTGGCAGAGGCTGCTGAGGGAGGTGGTGGAGTCTCCTTCTCTGGAGACATTCCAAACCCACCTGGACACGCTCCTGTGGAACCTGCTCTGGGTGGACCTGAGTAATCAAGTCTCCTTTACCTAAACTGAAGTGACGTTTCAGGAATGCAGCAAGCAGGCAACTGTTTTGGGTGGCCAATGAATGACGGGAGCATAACAGCCTTGGGTGGACAAGTGAGGTGTCTTGGACTAGTGACCCTGGATGGATGGGTCTGGCATGTCCAAACATCGGGCTCTGGTTGAGTCCCCAAGGTCATGGAGGAATAAAGCTGCTGTTTCTAGACAGGCACTGTGACCCAGGCTGGTTCTGCCCTCCTCCTGTGCCACATCTGCGCTGCTTCTCTCCCATTTCCCTGCCCAAGGGGAAGTGCCACAGGGTGATGGATGCAGAGAAGCAGGCGTGTGACCGTGACACATTCCCTGGTAGTCATCAGCAACCCTCTTGGATTTCAAACTGGCCCAGGTGAGGAGCCTCTGCCTCTAAATATTCGCAGAGAAAGCATGTCCAACTGTGAACGGGCAGGCTGAAGCTAACCTTGCTTCCAGGGAGGAAGGATAGGTTTTCAGGGAGATTTTAGAGATGGGCAGAGGGTGCTGCGGGCAGCTGGGAGCCAGACAGCGTCCGTGGGAGAGTAGGGATTAGGAAGGGCAGGATGATCCCACCAGCTTCCAGCTGTATGTACTCTGCAGGGTAGTGACTAATGCATTGCAAAGGGCCCAGCAAGAGTCCTGCCTCCACCATGAGCTCCTCTGTGGCCTCCCAGGTTTGTGGGCACAATGCAGCATGGAGGAGTGTGTGACATCCTTGGGTAGGATAGGTTTGCAGTCTTGGTGTCCTGGTTTCCTCTGAATGTGCTGGACCTGAGGTTCCTCAGCAGCTGCAGGATCAATGCCATAGGCATTTCTGAGACCTATAGCTGAGTGCCTGAGACTCAGGGAAGTCAGGGCTGCCCCATCCCTGGAGGGGCTCAAGGCCAGGCTGGATAGGACTTTGAGCAACCTGGTATGGTGGGAGGTGTCCCTGCCCATGGCAGGGCGGTTGGAACTAGATGATCTCTAAGGTCCCTTCCAACCCAAACAATTCTATGATTTCTAGGCTTCCCGCAGTGCAAACACCTTTTGGAAGGTAGTTGGTTTCCAGTGATACCATCCCAAGTCAGATGGCTATGGCAGGCTCTAGAGCAGACGGAGCAAAGCTGCAAATGTGGCTGCACATGCATGCTCTGGTGCACCCAAGGAGCTACACGGTGCTTTGGGAGGACCCATCACTTGCACCCTGTTTGTTGTTCACAACAGGTGAAAGCAGTTCATTTGTGCCTTTCCAGACAATGACGACAGAGCCACACTGAGATTTGGGGTGGAATATTTGGTGATCTTAGTAGGGGGGTGAATAATCTGTGTATTTCCTCTGGTATCTACACCACTTCTCTCCTGGGGCTTTCAGCACTGACCAAAGAACTCTAACGCATCTGCCCTCACCATCATTTTCTTCAGTGGGATCTCAGACTCTCTGAAGCCACTTCAACCCTAGTTGAGCTTTTGAGGGCAATGGGGAGAGGCAGTAGCAGATTAGAGGTCAACTTACACTGTTCCATGTCTCAGCCACGCTGATGCTTTTCACCCAAGAGCATGCCTGAAGGAAAATGAGCCTCCAAAGAGGAGCATGCAGGGCTTGTGCCTTGTGGGACAGGAGAGAAGTGTCTATCCTTTGTGGTGCCATGATGTTACAGGTCTACAGTGGAGAGGACTCCACTCATCTCTGTGAATAAGGCTTCCTCCAACCTGAGATGAATGCTGAAATTACAGTACGTGAGACAAGAACATGGCCAATGCCATGGTCACACCTTGTCTGTTGTAAGATGTTCATCCTACAACCCTTGCTGAGCTGCAAAGCAGGAAAAGCCTGTGCCAGGCACTTAGAGCTCTCTGTTGCACTAGCCCTTGGGATTGCTATCTTCAGGTTTTGGCTTCCAGTACAGCTTGGATTTTCTCCTGAGCAGACTTTATGTCTCTGCCTTGAGTTTGTCCAGCTGTTATCAACATTTGTGCTTCCTTGGTGACTCATGCCCGGTTCCCTAACCACATCCCCTTCTCTCTTGTTACCCCCACCCACCACAACTGAGTCACTTGGCCTCCTGTCACAAGCTGGGAGCCTCTTCCTTCAGCCGTGCATGTAGACGCTTCTGGCTTAGGCTGACGTAAGCTCCTCCTGACTTCCTTTTTTGAAGCAGGCTCCCAAGTAGGAGCTTGCTGGCTATTAACAGGCTGGTCCTGACCTGCCTACATTCAGTGCACATTGCCTAGACCAGATATACCCAGACTCTCTTGCTCCCTGGACGTGCAAAGGAAATGCTGTAATGCAGCATTGTCCTCTCCACCACAGGCTAGTTCCTCAGGGGGTAACCAGTCCAGTCCTAAGTGTTAAGTGGAGATTACCCAACAGCCATGGGCAGCACTCCCATGTAGATGTAAGACATGGCTCATGGAGGCGAGAGCTGAGAAAACCCAGTGCTTAAAAGTCTTTCCCTTTCTTCTGACCCACCAGCAACCCACGGGAAATGCCTTTACAGGTTTACCCCAGGTCCTGGTAGGTGAAGAGCAGCTCAGTCTAGCTGTCACCAAGCCAAATCTTTCACAAGCCTCACTTTCCCAGTGTCATGTCCATGCACAGTGTGACACGCAGCCACTGCTGGTCCTGCTTTGAAGCCAGAAGGGTCTGGGTCTGTGGTAGACACATTAGACCATGCTGGTGTTCAAGTGGGATGTATATTGGTGGCTATTTTCCCTTTATGCTTCCCATTTACGGTCAGCAGCTCCACCAATCGTGCTAAGCTTTTACAAGATGTTTTTTCTTTGTCCATGGGCAAACAAACAGGGGTTTATTTGCTATCTTCTCTTTATGCCAAAGCTTGTTTCTTTCTATCTTAAAGTAACTTGCCAAGGGCTGTAATTTTTATGAAGTGCAGAATCGGTGGGGAAGGAGCTGAATCCTCCAAATCCTCCTTGCTGATCTGACATATTGACCAGCATCTTTCCCAGTGTCAGTATCAGCAATTGAGGAGCATTTGCAGCTGCTCGTGGAGGGCATTTTAGCACACGGGGAACCCTGGAAATCGAGGTGCCCATTTCCTTGTGCCTGCTGGTGGGAGGGCAGCTGCTGGGCACCTTAATTTAGGGCCCTCTTTGCCACCTTAGATGAGATGTTGACGTAATGCTTCATCTTCCTGGTATCTTTGTGAAGCAATGGCATGTGACTTCCCAGGGTGGGATAAAAAGATAAAAAACATTCAAGATAAAAAACATAAACTTGTCTGTGCAGGAATGTTGTAATGGTTATAAAAGGGGGTGAGTTTTTGCCTGGGTGTCACTGTGGTGACTGCTCTTGATTTGGGGCAAGACGTACTGGTGAAAACCAACCTCCAGACCTCTTTCCTCGGAGAATAAACATGGTTGGGTGCAATATTGGGCTGTGAAAAACTGTGTCAATCCCTGGGCTGTCTTCTTTAGTCATCCTGAGTGAGCAGACACGGTCACCCCCTATCCTGAGGTCAGGTAGAGGAGGAAGATGGCTATTGAAGAGTAAAATGTAGTAATACCCCACCTCCCCACCAGACATCTCCCCCTAAAATCTTTCAGACAAGCTTGGAAACTATGGATATTTTTTGTAAAAACAGGGCTGTTGTTTTCCTGCATGGCACCTGATGACGTGGTGCTGGCTCACTGCCCTTCTCCCCTCCCTTAGGTGGTATCGAGCTTTCTGCAGGAAAACTGTGGCAGGTCAGAGAGCTGGACCTCCCCATCACCTACGCACCCTCCCCAGCTGTGGGGTAGCCCCAGCTGGTCCTTGTACCCTGGGAGTGGAGCACCAGGCCTGGATGAACGCTTTGTCCTGTCCCTGAGTTAAATCCTCCTGATGTAAACACTTTTCTACTGGGAAAGTCGGGCAAATTACCGTGTCTCTGCCTGATTCACTTGGTTCTGGCACGTTCTCTTTGCTGCTTCCATTTTTCTCCTGCAGGACTCACGTTTTGCGAGGTCCAACCTGTAGCTGCAACTTCTCCTCTCTCCTTCCTTGCCCTCCTTTTTGATCTCTCCCTTGGTCTTTTTGGTTCCCCTGCTGTGTCTCCCAGGCTTGTGAGCTCCTTTCCTGGCAGTTGTCCCTGCCATCCCAGCCTGTGGCTTGGGCTTCTCCCCTGGACTAGAAGGGCTTTGCAGATGTGTTGGTGTAAATACCCCCTCCTTGCTGCCAGAAACCTCTAGACTGTCCCTCCTGCAGAGAAGGGAAGGAGAAATCCAGTGGTTTGGTTTCCCGGAGGATGATAGTGCTGTATCCCTCTGAAAAGCAGTTATTTAGCTTCAGAAACTATATAAGATGACACGGGAGTGGGATTGTTCCAAAAGTTTTGGAGACTTGTTGGAAATGCAGTTGTGGTTAACCAGTCATTGCTCAGAAATGTCTTTTGTTTTACTTGCGGATGGGGTTTTTTTCCCTCTTTCTCCTCGGCTCCCCTTATAATTAGGTGCTGCAGGCTCAAAAGGCACGGCTTGTTTGCAGCCATTGCCTTCCCCAGGCACAGATGGCTGAGCTCAGGTCCATCTCCCTCCTGCTGCAGGCTACTGGAATGATAGCTGGCCTTCAGGGTGAACCTCACTGGCCACCCTGGCACGTGGGGAGATACACCACGTCCTTGTTACCATCAAGGGACAATACTCAGAAGTGAACATCAAGGTCCACTAAGCGTCCACCTCACCTCAGCCTTTTATGTTGTTTAGAGACTCATCTCCCCTTGGTTTCAAAGAGATTGAGTCACTCATGATTCATGCTAGGCCTGCAGCAGAGCAGGGGAATCAATCTCAAGTTTCTCATGTCCCCGTGGACAATCTCAAGGCTGGCTGGGGTAAGCTGAGAACCTTCTCTTGAGTTCAAAAGTCTGTGACAGGCAGCCAGTTGTGTCAAAGGCAAGCCCTTTGACATGGAGCAGTAGTGGTGGGGTTCATGGCTCTGTTTGGGTGGAGTGGGTCTCCTAGGAAAGCCAGAAAGGCTGCAGCACGTGTGGTGGTGGAGGAAGCAGAGAGAAGACATTCACAGGAACAAAACTTGCTTGCAGGGTGAATGTGGGATTTTGGAGCTGGGAGCTTCCTCCTGATGTGCGTCTGCAGGGTGGAACCGCACGTGCAAGTTCTCTATGAAAAAAGAGAACCAGTGGGAAGAACCCTGCCTGGTGCTTTGCAGACCAACTCAGTGAGGCCTGGGTTTGGCTCCAGCAACCGGCCATTGTCAGAGTGTCTTCATACCCCAGGGTTCCCATGGGTACTGGCAGTGGGAGGGTAAACATAACTGAGGTGGCTTCCTACAGATGCAGTGGGCAGGCCAGGCTTGCATAGCTTCTGAAGACCAGGGCACTGCATTCATCATGGTTGAGAGCCTCAGCTAAAGCAGGGTGATTTTCTCCTCCTTGGGTTCTGAGGCACCATGCTTCGACCTTCACCGAAATATTTCGGAAGTGCTTTGGGGAAGGCAGTAGCAAAGTGCACTGTAAATAATAATGGTCCTTCAGGAAGACCCAGCAAGCTGGGGGGATGGCGTGACAGTAACGTTTCTGGGCTTTTTTGCTGCAGCAGCAGAGCCTGGCTGTGCCTGGTGCTGATTTTCTCCTGCCTGGGGTGGTGGGGACAGGCAGGAGGCTGGGTTGCAGGAGGCAGGACGTGTCACAGGTAGCCAAAGAGCATCATGACACCTGAGCCAAATGAATGTCGTGCCTTGCAGCCAGGAGAGGAGCTCTGGCCTTAGATTTATAAACCTTTCTTCTTGTTTCTGTTTGCAAACCAGGAGCAGTTCTTCAAGCTGAGTTTTCCCAAACCCCTTCAGCTTCAGGCAACCCTGCCTGTTGTCTTCCTCCTCTGATGACGTATTCGGATGCTGGAGCTGCTCCAATCCCACCCTGTGGGTCTTTTTGTGAGCAAAAGGTGGGCTCTGTAGCAGGGAAATCCCTGTTTAACCACAGACAGGCAGTGCTGTGTGTGGGATTCCCCAAGGGGGGGTGAGGGGGGACAAAGAAAAGCTCTGTCCAGGCTGGGCCCCAGCTGCTCTCATCATGCACCAGGCTCAAGAAGAAAGTTTGAGGGGACCAGCAACAAAATAGGAGGTCTTTGGTCTGGGTGCAGCTTTCCAGCAGCCTTCAGCTTTCAAGAAGAGGCAGGAAATTCCCCAGGGCTGGGGATTTCCCTCACATGAAGCTGCGGTAGGAGGCTGCCTGCAGAGGACCTTCCTCAGAGCTTGGGTGACCATCAGCTGGGCCAGGCAGGGGACTTCCAGGAGAAGGACCACATAGCCTGGGCAGTGCTGTCTAACTCATGTTCTGGAAGGCTCTTTCCTTGACAGGGCAGCAGATTGGTCCATTGCACCTGCATTTATTGCAGCCAGCAGTTCCTTCCCCTGGTTTGGTGGTACCCCTGGGACAGTGACATCTCCTGGGGCTGTGCCTATGGTGGGGCTGTCCTATATAAGAAGCACCCAGCAGGGTATAGCCAGGGATACAGGCCAGGATACTTAGTGAGACACCAGAGCCGCTTTCTCCCCCTTCTCCCTTGGGGTTGGGAGTTCTTGCTGAGGCTTTGAGGAGCAGAACATGATGCCCCAGCTCTGCCTTTCTCCCCGAGTCAGGACTTCATGCAGGAGCAACTGCTCGCCAGCTTGCTGCATCCCAGGCTCACCTGGGGATCCTGCACAAAGCTCCCTTTCACCTTGGAACATCCGGAAAACATAATGGGGCAACAATTACTAGAGCGGGTGCAAGCTCGGGCCTGGGAGAGATGTAGGTAGGGAGCCAATTATAGTTAATTAGGTATGTTGCTGTTGGCTAGCCTGGGCTTTTGCTGCTGTGCAGGAATTTGTTTGCACCAGGGGAGCTTTGTCGCTGGCTGAGCCCTGAGAGGCTGCTGGGAGCCGTACCCCAAGGAGGCTTGGGGTGAGGGTCAAGCCAGAAAGGCTCAGACAAAAAGCTCGTGCTGAGGTTTCAGACCAGGCTGACCCTGCATGCTTTCCCTGAGACAGAGGTGAGGAATCAGTCCAGGCTGCTCTCCTCTGGAGGTTATGCATCACCGCCTATCCAGGCTGGCCCTCAAGCTACTGGTCCCTCATCCTCAGGTCCTTCTGCTCCATCCTGGCCATGCATGAGCCACAAAGGGGACACTGAGCACTGAGGCCAGTTGGGAGAGGGACTGATTGTGCTCTAAAGTGATGTCCATCCCACCCCAGCCCAGCTTGTCCTGCAGTGTATATGGGGGCTACTCCTTTTCATAATCTGAGGGACTCTTCAGTGCTCCTGAAAACCTAGGGTGAGCCCCCTGCTCATGAGATGGTGAAAGCAGGGTTCCAGAACGCCTTTGTCAGTGCAGCATGGGACCTGGCCATCCGACTAGATGATCTCCAGAGGTCCCTTCCAACCCCATGGGATTTTATGACTCTGTATGTGGTCTCCATTTTCCTTTAGTGCATCTCTGTCTCGATCAACATTTTTGCTTGGTCAAGAAATGGAAGGAGATTTGGAACTTCCCCCACATGGAAAGAGACCCAGAGGTCAGGTTTTCACTGCCACCTCCTGCCTCTGCAAGATAAAACCAGAGCTCCTGCTCTTCCCCTCACGACCAGACAGCACCAGGTAGGACTTTGTTGACAAATATGAGGGTGTACAGCCTTTGGGGAGGGGGGGATGTGTGTCCCAGCCCCTGCTCCTTGATCATAATCCATGAGAAGGAAAAATAAGCCCGAGCAAGAGTGGAAAAGCACTGCACTGCCTTTCTGTGGCAGAGCAGGAGCAAGAGGGTCCAGGCTGCCAGCCTGGAGGGAGCAGCCAGACACCGAGCGCTGCAGCCTGCTCGGGAAATGGTCTTTTCGTTAGGCAGCTCTAATTAAATTACGGGATTAGAGCCATCTCATTCCTCACTCATCTGGTGCCAAACGCTTGTTCCAAGGGAGTGCCCTTCATTAAAGGGAAAAACTGCCTTTGCAGCGCTCTGCACGGGCTCATCAAGAGAGTTGAGGCTGCCACAGAGTCACTCCTTGATGGCACTGCATTGCAGATGGGCTGTCGGGAGCGTTGTCATTCGTATGAGAGAGGTCATCCTGCTCCTCTGCTCTGCCCTGGGGAGGCCCCATCTGGAGCACTGGGTCCCATTCTGGGCTCCCCAGTTCCAGAAGGACAGGGAACTGCTGGAGAGGGTCCAGGAGAGGGCTACAAAGATGATGAGGGGCCTGGAGCATCTCCCTTATGAGAAGAGGCTGAGGGACTTGGGTCTTTTTAGTCTGGAGAAGAGAAGGCTGAGGGGGGATCTGATCAATGCTCATCAAGACTTAAAGGGGGGGGGTGGTGTCAAGAGGATGAGGCCGGTCTTTTTTCAGTGGTGTCAGGGACAGGACAAGAGGAAATGGGCACAAACTTGGACATAAAAAGTTCCACCACAACATGAGGAGGAATTTCTTTCCTGTGAGGGTGGCAGAGCCCTGGAAGAGGCTGCCCAGGGAGGTGGTGGAGTCTCCTTCTCTGGAGACATTCAAACCCACCTGGACACGTTCCTGTGGGACCTGCTGTGGATGGACCTGCTTTGTCAGGGGGGTTGGAGTAGATGATCTCCAGAGGTCCCTTCCAACCCCATGGGATTCTGTGATTCTGTATGTGGCCTCCATCTTCCTCAGGTCCTCACCTGTGGGTCTTTCTCAAAGCTTTTTTGGGAGGGATAATCCTCTTCTCGTGGCTTTTAGCTGTGTGCAAGTCTGCCCAGGGGCTGAGCACCATGAGAAGGTCTGTATGAATTTCCTGTCCTAGGGCAGACCTCTCACTAGGCTGCGTGTGATTAGATGATTGGGCAGTTTCTCCACTTACACTTTGGCACTGCTTTTTCCTTCTGCTGCTTCACACAGAAGTTGCCAAGGTCACCTGGAACTGAAGGGAAGGTTCCCCTCCTTCTACCTCTCTCCTTGCACTGACATCTATCACAATGCTATGGGGAGATGGGGAACCTGTAGCTTGGTGGAGCAAGATGCTTTTGGCATGGCCCATGTGAAGAAAAGCATGGACTTTCCTAAGCAGTGGTGCCTCTGTGCTCATTACTTATTAGGCATGAACATAGTAGTAATTAAAGCTAACGTCTTTCACCAGGAGGAGAAGGTGAGGGATGAGGGGTCTGGAGAGCAAGTCATAAGAGGAGAGGCTGAGGGAACTGGGAATGTTTAGTTTGGAGAAGAGGAGGCTGAGGGGAGACCTCATTGTCCTCTACAACTACCTGAAAGGAGATTGTAGAGAAATGTGTGTCGGCCTCTTCTCCCAAATGAATAATAACAGGACCAGAGGAAATGGTCTAAAGTTGCAGCAGGGGAGGTTTAGATTAGATATTAGGAAGAATTATCTTACTGAAAGAGTGGTCAGTCACTGAGAAAACCTGCCCAAGCAGGTGGCTGAGTCACCATCCCTGGAGGTATTTAAGAAACGTGTAGATGTGCACTTCAGGACTGTGGCTCTAGTGGCTGAGATTTTAGGGGTTTTGTGTGTGTGTATGGTTGGACTTGGTGATCTCAGAGGTCCTTTCCAACCATGACAATTCCGTGATTCTGTATTAATAATATCTAGGACTTCTAAAAATGGTTTCCACACTATGCGTTAAAAGGAGGTGCTTAAGAAAAGGTGTTGAGTTTATGTAGGTGATTATCACCTACAGAAAATGTTCAGTGCTACGGAATGGCTATCCGACCATTTCATGTGAAGGTTACCTGAAGTGACTTTTGAAGATTATTCAAATAGTGTAAAGCAAGTTACAAACCCAGACTAAACCATCGTGCTCAGAAACTGCTGAAAATAACAACAAAATTATAACTCCATCTTAATAAAAGAAAAAAAAGATTAGAAACTTACACTTTGATCACCTTCTGCAAATTTCCACTTTCAAACCGTGCCTCAAAGATCAGTGTTTTGTCCCCTTTCTGGTGGAGGATCTGCTTCAAGGGGCAGAGGCTTCTCACTCGGGAATACATAAAGCAGGAGTTTTTGTTAGCTAGAAGGAGCAGAACAGATGTCTTTCAGTCTGAGTCATTTTAGGGAATACCTGTTTCTTTCTGAAAATTCCTTCTAGAAATAGACAACTGCATGCAGCTGAACTTCAAAGCATAACTTAGGTAGGCGTAAAAGAAATTATATGAAGATTTTGCTGCCTATTCCCACTTAACCTAATGGATTTCAGCCAGCTTAAGATCTGACTGTCTTGGAGGTGCCCATGTCTCTCTGCATGAACAAAGCAACTGAATTAGGTGGGAAGAATCTAGGACTCAGCTCCCCCAGGTCTTTTCACCAGTCAAATGGGCAACTTCTCTATTTAGAAATCATATAGAGCTGACAACTCTTGTCATTGGTTTGTTTTTAAATCTCTGTATTCAATTATTCTAGATAAAAAAAAAGATGTTGCCCAGATCCAGCAGCAATTACTTTTATATTGCAAGTGATGATTTGACACCACCGCATTTTGAGCCTATATCTCTTTGTGCTCTTTTCTGATACTTTTTCCTCAGATAAGAGGCTCACAGAGACATAACTCGACTTTTTACTACAATCTTCATTAAGGACCCGAACTTAGAGATTTGTCATCAGCAAGAATTTACTCTTTTGGTTGGGAAGCTGTCTAGGTTCCAGAATATTCTTGGCATAGGATCCTCCCTTTACAGAACCAAGGCAAGAATTGTTTTTAACATTTACTTGCTTTCTCTGTATTGGCATCAATATGGTGGCAAAGGCATGGAAAAACAGGGCAATCAAAACTTCTGTCATCTCCAAACAGTACCCACAAAATATAGAGGATGTGTCTCTTCTGACAAAAGCCAGGAGCCCAGAGATGCTGCTGCAGAGTCAGTGTGGTGATTCCGTCTGACCCTGGCAGCACAAGCTCCATTCTGATGCTTGGATTGGGGACAGCTCAAAGAAAAGGAGGACAGGTGAAAACTGGAGGCATTCCAGGCTCAAACTGCATTCTGTTAGACTGTGGGTTTCATACTGGTGATATTGAACTGGATGTTTTATCTGCCAAAAATGAAATTCCCCATTATATAACTTTCTAACTAGCAAAATGAAGAATTTGTACTGGTGACCAGGCACCAATCACCAATTGTTGTATTCTCAGCTCCTGTATTCTTGCTTGTATTTCCTTAACTGCCTGCACAACATCAATCCTCAGAAGCAGGAAGGAGAACTGGCCGTATTTAAATGCAGCAGTTTTCATTTCCTCAGCTGGAAAGTTTCATTAACAAAGTCTGAGAACCATTACAGCAAAACCAAACTTCGCTGTAGAGCTGTACAGGCTTAAGAACCACTTGCTGTCACCTGTGCATGAAGTTCAAATCAGTAATAAAGGATGTAGAAATCTGCATTTTAAAAGAAAAGCAACTAAAGCACCCTAACAGAAATTGCTGTCCTTGTTTTCAAAAAGGCAGGGAGCTGGGATTCAGAGTGTTCCTCCACATCTTATCGCTTGCAATAAGTTAGCAGGTCCCTTTGTAGAGGACAGAAGTTTGTTCCTAGTCACACAGCAGTTACCAGTTTTCTTGGTCAAATGTAACATCATACTATTGAGAAGTAATACCACCCATACTGCAGAAGCAGCTAATTTCTAAATAAACATGATGTCAAAGAGTAACAGTTCTTTGCCGTATTTTGCAAACTTTTACTAACTGTGTTGGCCTCGCTAAGGATGCCAGCACCCTTTTAGTTTTGTGCTTGTGAAAATTTTGTGGCCACATCTGGTTATCCTAGGATTGCAAAAGTATTATCATCTTTCTTATCTATGTAGAAGTAGCCCAAGACCAAAATCAGCAACTGCCAGAAGTTCCAAGTTCATCCAAGGAAACTGGATCAACTTAGAATACTCAGGAAAGAATAAATAACTCTGATAATCAACTGGTGATGGTGGAATAAGGCAATTCTGCCCTTCAATGCTGTCCAATTAATCCTTGCCAGACTTAGGAGTCTGTAATCAAGCACTGACCAAATCTGGCCAGACGTTGCTTCCAAGTCTTGGTAAAACCACTATAGCAAACAAAATAAAATCTTCTCACAGCACAGACTTCAGTGTTGATTCTGCAGTTACACAGCTCTCATTTTTTATCACTTTCTCTTTTGGCTGGTAAGTTATCTTTCTCCACTCGTATTTTCACAACAATTTTCACAATAGAAAACTACATTGATTTCATCAGGCTTTGAATTACGTTCATAAAGGATATCCAAGCAGGTGCTTCATCTACCTACAGCTGACAGCAAGATTTATCAGGCTGCCCCCACCTTCTTCTCCTAGATAAATCACAGTGCCTTTGTCAGGAGTCTGGTATGTCGGCATCATCTCCAAACCTGTTGGAGTGTACAGTGGCTCAGGGATAGTGGGTATCCAATCTGAAAAAGAAAAGATATACAGAGAAGATTGTATTTATAGTCTTTATAATATGAAGGGCACGTTGAAAAGCAGGTCATCCTATCTACACCAGGTTCACATAAAGAAATAGGGAAAGCCCCTTTTGAACCTCTTTTTTTGTGCATCTGTGAACAAATCTTCACTATAACTCCAAGTAAAAATAGATACCAATCTGTGCACGGACTAACTTCTGTTGTTCAAGCTTACCTCTGTTCCCTGTACAGCTTGCTTACCATCAGTGAGGTTGACAGTGGTGAGACATTGTTACCTTTAGGAAAACAGAGTCTCCAACTACAGAGTGAAGTCATTGATTGCTGAGCACACAGACGTGCATGGCTATAACACAGTGTCTCCGTGTAACTCACCTGACATCTGCCTGGCATGTCACAGATCTGTTAAACACCAATTGATTCTGACAGTAGGCCTCTCCTATACTCACAGCAGTCCTATCCCATTCCATTCAGGGATGTATTTTCAAAGGTAACAGAATAAGGGCATCGATGTCTCAGTCCCATCTCTGTGCATTTCTGATTTCTACTGATTACTTCCAAATTGCAATTGGTTGTATCTATAAAACACAGGGACTGTTCCAGCCTTCACTATCTCGTAATAGGTTTGCAGTACTTTTATAGAGACTGAATAAATATAATTATTAGCTAACATTCATATTTAACCATACTGAAATACAGTACTGACATTGCTAGTAACAGGACATGGTATGTGTACTGAATTTGCAAGCCTTTAGGACTTGTTAGGTTGTTAGGTTTGCTCTCTCTGAACTTCAGCTGCCTGCAGCTTTGTTTCACCTAATATAGTTGTGAGAGCAATTTCTCTAAGACTGGGTACATATGGCTGATTTGTTGAATTTTTCTTTACCCTTGTGTGGTACAACCATAGTTTCATATGGACAGCAGTAACAAGGAGTTGTTCTGTGTAGAAATGCAGACATAGAGCTGAACAAAACTTGTTTTAGAGGTAACGAAGGGAAGAAGGAAATAATATCCAACACATATAAATGTGTTAGATACACCATTGTATATGGTGTAAATTCAGATGTAGCATGGAGCTGCAGACCAATGAAGAAAGAGAAAGGTGTAAGAGTAAGCTAGCAAACACATGAAAATGATCCCAGGGTTACCTGGATCCTAGAGTGGGGAAGCAGAGATCACCAATACAAACATCATATTTCTCCCAGCAAAGGACCCCAGAGGCTGATAATTTTCAACAAAAAATCCCTCCACTCCACCTGAATGAAACCTCTGCAATGAAACCACTGACCTTAGGATCTAGAGGAGCAGTGGAAGGGGAAGCCAGGAAAAGGGTGGGAGTTTGTTATTTAACAGCATTATTATTTTTTCTTTTTCTGTAGCAATTAGATCTGAAAGAATAAAGATTTGTCTCTTAGAGATTTCACTCTTACTAACAAGAAATTAATTGCTTTATTTATAGATAAGGTGTGCTTCCTCTTTTTCCTTACACAAGATTTTAAGCATAGTACAGTAACCTACCGATGTGCTCAATTCTGTCCCTGATGACTTCACATTGGTGTGGCCAGTACACGAGGGAAAACTGGCTGGTAGGTGACGAGTCATCCAGATTCTGAGGGTCCTGAGGGTGGGGTACCACTGTCTCCAAGCCAGATGATAACAGAATCTGGTTCGCCCTTGGAAAAAGATGAGCACAAACGGAATCTATAAGAAAGTGAAAGAACCCTTACATCAGTCTCTCTCGCTCTTCCAAGTGAAAACAGGCTTGGAGATTATCTAAGTGAAATCAATGTAACTAAGCAAATTACAGCACACTGAAATTACATCCCACTGAAATGTAAATTTCATGCTCCATACTGTAAATCACACTGCACTTAAAAGTAGCGCTGAATGAAGTTAATTCATTAAACCACAAAACACATCAAGTATTGAAATGCAGCAGGGAATAGCTTATTTGTGTTCCTATAGAAAATGTTGGCATCTTTTACTTCTACTGCTTTTATTACCAGTGTGCTATGATAGGGCTCACAATCTCAATGTCTGAGTCAAAAATCTGTGCTGTGCAATATTATATAAATAACAAAGCTTATTGCTACAAAACTTATCATGCAGAGTGGATGCAACAGTGAGATAGTACTGGCTAGCATGATGGGAGTACTAATGCTATCATGAATTTTGTAAAGCACAAGAGACATTTGGAGGTTGTGTCTGGGGGTCTTTGCTTGTCGGCAAGGAATTCTTCAAAGTTATGGGAAGCCACTTGATTGAAAACATGACAGGCAGAGTAAAGGCTTTGAAAAAACCTTATAATTGGATGATTGGGCCTGCTGGTACTGTGCACTAACCATAACACTGCCCTGAGAAAATTACTTGTCTTTATCATAGATATGAAAAGATCTGTTTTCAAAGCACTCCCTGTCCTTTCTATTATCTACTTAGAGCAGCCCAAAAGATAGGAGTTTGGTTGCATGGAAAATTATCTATTTGTATTTGCTTTGGGTCTGAATCGGATACCAGCACCTGTAAGGCTTATTTTACCAGAAAAAAAGTACTAATCAGCTTTAGACCTGGTTTCTAGACCTGCTTCTTACAACAAACAAAATAACATAAGCAAAAGCACTTTGCATGATCTGTCTTCAAGAGTAGATGACATCCTATGTGAAGAGTAAAAGAATTAAAAACAAAACTCCTGAACCCACTTTTAAACTCTAGTGGATATCTAACTCTAATGGATACCTGTATGCCAAATACCAATGGCAATACCAATAATGGATACCAATGTAATGGTAAAATCCATTTTATACCAAATCAGTAACTGGTGATCAAAGGCATGCAAAGGGACTGAGCTAACTACTTACCTAGGTCAAGAACCATAAAATATCACTAGATCTAACTCCAGTTTTGTTTGGAGCTTGACATTTGTGTGAGCACTAATACCTTCCCCCTTCCCCTTATTCTTCCATCCTGTGGTCTTACAGGGATGATGAAGGAGAATAACTGAAAGTGTCCTAACTTCTAAGAACAGCACACTGACGACTGGCTTCTGTCACAAATGAGTTAGGTCTTCATCCTAAAAAAATAATATTAAAATACTAAAATAAAATCAAAAGTCCACAGCAGGACTGGTTGCTTTTATTTGTTAGAAAGAAGAGCTGCCTCTCTTTTGGTTTACTTTATGGCCTTGGTTTACTTTAGGCCAAATCTGCATGATCATGTACTTTGTCATTATTCCTGGCGGTGGCTCAAAGGAGACATGCTTTCACTTGTTCTCCTTTGTTTCTCTAGTGCAGTTCTAGTATTCCTACTGTTGTCTGAAAAGCTAGAGCAGAAAACTCATGTAAGAAAAAAATGTTCTGTTTTCAGCTGCATTAATTAGCCTTCCGATCTCACTCATTAAACCAACCTTCTGATGTAAGAGCAGGAGAGGCAATGAAAACCAATAGCTAGGACAGCCCTTCTGGTGGCAGTCCAGGTATAAACCACACTTACCCCAAAGCAATAAAGCCTAGAACAGGGAGCGACTTGATACTGGCCAATTAAGGGATACTACTTGACAAAAATTAGAAAAGCATCATTCTGCAGCCAAAGTTTGCATAGGCCCATGCAACCCAACTACCCTGGGTTACATTTGAAGCATATTGGCAAGGCAGCACAGAAACAACAGTGCTAGTCCCCAGCACTGTGCTTAATATATGACATTTATTCCCTGGGTTTTAAACCTAGTCCCCAGCACTGTGCTTAATATATGACATTTATTCCCTGGGTTTTCAACCTAGTCCCCTTTCATTAACATTGTATTCAATTAAACCCCAAATTTCCTTCCTCCAGTATGAATAAATGCTAGTAACATCAAATCCGTTTCACAGCTGGTAAAAATACTCTATTCACTGGTCCTATTTACATTCACCACATTTGCAAATATAATACAGGATCTAAAAATCTACAAGTCCAGTAGCTGACCAGTTTTTTTTACAGGTCAAGAAGCAAAGCTAGTTCACAAACCAAAGCGCAGATTAAATCATAAGGGAGGTAGATGATTTTACTTTGCTCACTACTGAAAAGCCATACTGCTCTCAGTAATGGGGATAGTGCCAGGGATGAATTCTCGGGGCAGGAATTTGGGTAGTGCCAGCCATATACTGCAAGGTCCCAACATTTACTTTATTATGCTTAATATTTATTAAGCTTATTTAAGCATGCTCTGTGATGCATTCCGGGTGCCTGCCGAAACGCTTCGTCACTGGGGCTGCTCGTGGATCTGGGACCACCTCAGGCGAGGCCCAGGCGCTGAGGGGACTTACTGAGCTGCCTTCCTCCCTGACGGCGGGGCTCTCCCCGCCCCGTCCCACCGCCCGGGTAGTGGGACGGGGCATCCCGGCGAGGCGGCGGTACCGCCGTGATCCCGGCCTCCGAGGGGCCGCTCCGAACGCCCCGCCGGAGCTCTAGCGGGACAACCCCTGGCTGCGGCAAACTGAGGGGCCCCCTCCGCTCCGCGCGCGGCCCCGCAACGGCCGCAACGGCCGCCGCTGCCCCGCCCCGCTCTCGCGAGAGTTGGTTGCCGGGCCCCTCAAGAAGTGAACTGAGGGGGGATCTGAGGGGGGAACTGGCGGGAGCTGAGCCGGGGCTGGTATCGGTGACAATGGCCGAGCGTGTTATCCCCTGCCTGGCCCGGCAGCTGTGGCTGGAGTCCCAGGTGTGTGTCGCCGCAGTGTCCCCGGCAGGCAGGCGCAGGGTGGGAGGAAGGCTGCACAGGGGGGCAGAAGCTGTGCGGTGGCTCTTCCTGCACCTTCTTGCTGCTGCTGGCTTGGGCTGTGAGGGGAGAACGGGCGTTTCTCTTCTCTTAGCGTGTAGCCCTTCCTCAGGGAACACATGCAGCATAAAACGTTGCAATAAAGTAAATACAGTGCTTACACATCTGTGTATTTAGATCAACAAGGTAATCACGGAAGGGTAGAGTGGTTCGGAGTGGAAGGGACCTTAAAGATCATGGAGTTCCAAGCCCCCTGCCATGGGCAGGGACACGTCCCACTAGAGCAGGTTGCTCAAAGCCCCATCCAGCCCGGCCTTGAACACCTCCAGGGATGGGGCATCCACAGCTTCTGGAAGTCTTCAAGTTTGTGTCAAAACCTCTATGGTTGCAACTCAGTAAATCATTCAGGTAAATGACTCCTGACAACAGAATAGAAGGAAGAAACAGACCTTCCAAGTACTGGAAACTTTAGTGGGCTGATTGGTAAAGAAACTTGGATAAACTGCACGAAACCTGTCGTTTAGGTGAACGTGACTAATTATAATATGAAAACCACTCTTCTGGATGTTAGGATACCCGCTTCCACTTGAAGATTCTTGGCTAGAATAAGAGGCCAAGTTGGTTGAGTGTGAATATCCATCCCCAGGATTTCTGTGAGTTGCGGGCAGGCATGACTGCCCAATGGCCTGAACCTTGCCCAAAGCAAGTCACAAAGGTGATGTGGTCACAGAATGGACTGTGAGCAGTAAGTGTACTCTTTTAATGGGCAGAAGAGAGAGAATTTGAACCTGCCTTTTACAGTAGTGACATGCACTTTGGTCTGTATAATTACGAAACAACTATTAGCTCCACCAATAGTCTCCAGGACTAAACACTCAAGGGATATTTGCTGTTTGCTGCCACAGAACAAATGCTGTTACCTCAATATCAGCAATATCGGCACTATACTTTACGGTTGTATCACTTTGTACATGAAATGGTGGAGGGGACAACGATGGGGACATGAATGGGAGGATGGAGATGTCACTGCTTAACACGTGTAGGAGTTATTTCCTCCCTTCAATAATCACATCCCATGTGCACAACTCCCTCCAGAGTCAGACCCTGCATCTTCAGCACTCTAAGGTGGCTTATGTATTTCTCTCTATACTGAAGGTGTTTCTGAGATGCATGCAGATGTGTAACACTTGTTCCATGGTATTAAAATGTTTAAAATAAATTAAAGAGAAAATAGATTTAAACCATATTTTTTCCCTACTTATGATGAGTGAAAATTGTGCGTTTACTGTAACGATAGTTGGAGTACTACTGTGTGCCTCAAGAAAACCTTTGTAACGTGAGCAAATTGTGGGAAAAATCATGAAACAGGCCTTGAAAATTATTCTGTTATGTAGATTGAAAAGTAACATTAACTAACCAATATCCTGATACTTCCAGAATTGCTTTTTTGATTTCCCAAAATGCCAGTTGAATGACCAGATTTACTTCCCTTGTATAAACTTCAGTCTCTATAATCTATTCACAAACCAAATAAAATCAACCATATGCTCATGTTTCAATTGTTTACATTTATTTATATCACCGCAGTAGTTAAAAATCATTGTCTCAATCAGAATTATGTTGTGTTAGGTGCTGTGTTTTACTAAGAGACCACCTTTATTTATGAGAAGTGAACGGGAGAGGCAGGGAGGGCCAGGACAGGAGGCAGGAGTGACTTTGCCCAGAGGATGGAGTGGCAGAACTGAGAAGGGAAGCAGTGTCATAAATCTGTCCTGCTCACTGATTCCCCACATTGTCCCTTACAGGAATTTGAAGGTGATCTGCTGAGCTGGCAGGGGGAAGTTTGCAGTCTAAACTTTAGTCTGGGGTCTCTAGGAACCTTTGGGTACTTCTGTTGAGATATTATGTATTGTTACATTGTTTTTGTGAAAAATGTTTGTGTTGGTAGCAGCTTGATTTCGAATGTTTTTTCTTTAAGCCTTATATTTCTCTGTCTCAGTCTTAATTTGTACCTGCATGGACCAAGGATGGTAGGATTTCAAGATGAGTGGATTAAAGCTTTATTTGATATTACAGAAATCGTTCTTGACAAATAGTTCATTTGTTTTTAAAGCATCTGTGCTATCTTTCCTTAGAAGAGTTTTATGTGCATTTGCATAATGGAGTGGTAGATGCTATTTTGAGATCCTTGTGTAGACTTTAAGGAAAAGGATTTTTGGCATGTTTTTCTTTAATGTTACTTCTTCTTCAGTGACACAGTTCTCGCACAGTGCTTTGGGTTTGCTAAAATGTATTTATCTCCGGTGGAACATCTACGAGAACATGGGAAAACAGAATTAACTCCTAAAGGTTTCAGCTGCTGTTGCCAACATGGGGAGCAGAACGGCCACAAGATGGTAGCAGTTTGTAAGGGAGGGCCAGGAGATGGCTCTGAGCTTTGCTTCTTGATCCAAGGAGGCAAATCCTGCCCGTGTGCTGTTTGCCATTTGGCATTGCAGTGTAGCGTTCAAGCAGAGTTATTTGAGATCTATTTTCTGATAATTTGTGTTATTTCACTTTGAGGTGATCTTGTGTGAGGTAAAGCAATGGGGGATAATACCATAGCATCTCTCTTCTCAGCTGTAAGGCCCCATAGGCTGGCAGCACGTGACTTTGCCAAGGAAGCCAAGTGCAAATACATTTAAAATTGCCAGCGTAAGCCAACATCTGGGCTTGTGCCCATCAGGTACAGTCCGTCTGCTTTTCAGTCTCTCCTAATGGCATCCAGAATGGCGTGGACTCAGGCTGCAAAACGTTGACCTCCTACATAAGCCTTCTGCCAGCTCGATTCAATTCAGAATAATGTAATGGGTTAACCTCATACTGCCTGGCTTAGTGAGAGATCAGACGTCATCCATCCTCCCAGGGCTGACATAAAGTTCGTGTTAATAGAAAAAGACAGTGAAAACTCTATCATGTGCTCTGTCTGATTTGACAGAAATGCAGTCATATGCCCACACGTGATCAAGATTAAATTTGTGCTGCTGAGTGATCTGGCAGTGTTCAAACTCCTATTACTGCTTACGAAGCCACAGTTTTGGACCAAAAAAAAAAAAAAAGCTTTTACTGCTCCTGCTATGAGAGAAGAGAAATGGGAGTTTCTGACATGACAGATTACTGGGGCAGACAATTGCAGGGATCATTTTGGTCTAGGTTACAATTGCCAGAAAAGACATAGGAGGTCATTCTGTAAACTATTTCACTGTGAATTCTGGGAGAATTTCATCCTTTCTTGGTGAATGGGAATTATGGGAAGGTATGTGAGGACCAGCACACATCTTTTTTCCCTGTACCTGTTCTACGTGATACTTGAGTGAAGTTTTTGTGTGTCAGCAGGACTTAATAAGGCAACATGCAATTTACAACATTATAAGGTTAATTTAACTCTGCCACAGAGAAAGCTCTGCATTTCTTGCTGCATTTCTATGTATAAATACTAGTTGTGCTGTGAATAGCAACAGTTTCATTTGCATGTGGTGGTTAGATGTGAATGCTCAGACCCATCGCAACCTGCAGTTTAGATCTTTTAAAATAAATAAAACCAAAGGGTGTCAGTACTAGTATGGACTCAACATTCATTGTCATTTACTTATTGGGAGCTGTAACTGACAGTCTGAACTGTTGTTTCCTCCATGGAGTCCATCTTTACTCTTGTGCAAGTTTTTCTCCTCAGTGCTAATGTTTTAAACACCTATTCATTGCTCATTAAGACTCTGTCCCTGGAGGCAAAGGACTGAAAAAATGTCACTTAGTGTTGCACAAAATGAAGTCATGGTTTGTGTTAGGTCCCTTTCACACAGTGCTGCAAACATGCACATGTGCTTTAAATTTATCTCAATTTCTGTAGGATTATTCTTAACGGCATGGTGAAATGTGCTTATGTTAAACATGCTAGAGAAGAGTTTCAAAATAAATCATGTCCTCAGTTGACCTGATTCCTTTTATTGTTGTTTTCCTTTGGCTGTTATATAGCTTATGGAGTGATAAAATGCAGCACAGAAATTAATGATCTAGTCTGTTTCTCTCTGATACAATTGTTGATTTCTGACTTATTTTCCATGTTTTCCTTTGATTCCACGATTTTCAAAGGGGCATCCTCCATTTTTCAGAAAACAAACTGTTTAAGAATATATATTCCAGCTACTTTTAGCTAAATAAAAATAACATACTCTTTGGATACTTATATGACTGGCTCACTTACAGGATCTAGAAATCTCTATGAATTTTTACATGTTTTTAAGGAGCTCTTAGTCAAGCAAGCTCCTTTAAATCCAGTTCTTTCTGCTTTGTTCTTTTCTGTTCTTTCCAGATATTTTCTTCTCTCAGGCCATCTCATGAGAATCACATCCTTAACTGCCAATACCGATTCTTGTGTCCATGCTTGGGTTTCTTTTTCTTTTTTTTTTTTTTTCCCCAGCTCCAACTTTAATAAGCCTCCTGGGCTTTCTTTGAAGATTTTATCTGCAACTGCAAATAAACCCTTATGTATCTCTGACGCTTCTATGAGTATTAAAAAGCCAAGTGACCTTGTTTTAAAGACTGAACAAAGAGCTCTTGATGGATTGGTACTTGACACACACCTGAACTCAAACCTGGAGTACAGAAAAAGTAAACACATTTTTAAAATGTTTTCTCCCTTCATTAACAAATTGCTCTGAGCCTGTTGTAATGTTTAATTTCCTTTCTGTGTTTACTGAGTTAAAAAGGAGTTCTGTAATTTTTTTCATTACAAGGGATGTGTTTCTTTCCCATTTTCCCCCAAACACACTGGTTCTTGTATATATATAAAAAATTCCCCTGCATACTTGGTGAATATTTATAATACTTTCCTTTGTTAACCTCATTCTGTTTGAAAGCCTTGTCTGAAGCTCTTGAGATGTGTTGAAACAACCTGAGATCACCCAAAAGGAAACCTGAAATGTCCTGGTACAAACTTGGCCTTGCAATGTCAGAAAGTTTGCAAACAACAATATATGCTCTGTTCTGAGGCAACTCTGTTTTTACACAAATACTTCCCAAAATTATGTTACTGCATTCCAGCACAAAGCCTTGAGAAAAATGGGCAATGGTGAGACCTCCCCTGGAAAAAAAAAGTCAAAGAAAATGGGTGGTGACCATGCAGAGATCTTACCGCTCCTACACATGTTCTCCAGGGAAAGGGAGTGTCTTTTTAGTATGTGGTTGTACAATGCTTAGAACAGCAAAACTTTGAACCCTGGCTAAGGGGGTTTGGATGTTTTGTGAATGACAGTCAAAATTGTGCTATTTAACCAATGGCTATTGTAGTGCTTTGACAATTTGGTTTGTTCCCACAGGTTTTATTTTTATCCACATTCCCCAGCTACATATTGGCATGACTGTCGCTGTAACTGTCATGCCAGGATTGGTCCTCACGGCATCCTGGACTGCTTTATTTTTGGATTCTGAGTATGACACTCGCCTCTAATCAGATGCAATTGTCTGTGTCTGAGCTAGGCACCTTGGATTTTCTCCCTGCTCTGTAGAGGTTTAGTCAGTGTAGTTGAATCTCACGCTGAAGCAGATGCCTGTGTTTGGTTAGAGGAATACCTCCTTCAACTCCAGTGGTTTTATTGACTAGATCTCCCTTGGCAGCTGTGCTATAGATACCTACAGTTAGGAGAGATGAATTCCATCCTTAGAGACCTCTACGGTGCTGCTGGTATAACTAAGCATACAAAGCTGATGCCTAGATGGTACCTAACATGATCCCAGCCAGAGGTTCTGGGGGCTGCAGGGGCTGTATCCCTGGCCCAGCAAAGGGAGTCCTGTAAGGTTTTTCCTGTTCTGTGAATCTGTCATAACCAGGCACACAGACTCAGCCACATCTGCAGCACAGTGTGGTGCTCTGATAATAATCTTTTCCCCTTTTCCCCTCAGCTACATCTTTTTCTTTGCCTGCCCTGCCTGCCCTTCTTTTAAGCTAATCTCTGGTGCTGTTCCCAATGCTCACAATGCCTCCTTCCCAGTCTGCCAGTTTTTCACTGTTTTCATCACTGTTTCCCTGGACGTTTTTCACTAGTGGCTTTCTAAATAGCAGAAGTAAGAGAAATTCCTTCCTTAGCTTTTGAAATAGCTTAAGATATAGGACAAGCTGCACCAGGCCAGCCCCAGGATTTTTACACATTGACCATCGTGTTTCTGAAAGCTGCCAAAAGTGAGCACGGGGAAAATGCAGGGCAAGCCTATGGTGGTACTTGCATCCTGAAGAGGTCTGGCTCAAAAGTTTTCTAAATCAGAGACATTATCTTTGAACCTGACTACATGAACTTTCATAAACAAGGTGTCAACGTGGCAATGGGTCTGCGATCAACACGTCTAACCCATCTTTTCCCCAGCTCACTCTTGACTGGGCATTGCTGGCTGCGTGGCTGTTTTATAAATGTAGGGTTTATTTACAGGAACCAACGCAATTACTTTTTCTCGGTTTTCAGAATGAAATAATAATTAATTTTTCCTTCACTTGAAGCTCCCTGGAAATTGGCTATAATCAGAGAGAGGAGAAGCAGTTAATAAAAGCATTGCCATCTGGGGTGGAAAAGGCCTTGTGGCAGGCCAGGGCTAGCAGGGCTGATGCATCTCAGTGTCAGTAGTTAGTAACTTTGAATTTGCACTAAAGGTTGCCTCTGATTTACTACTCAGTCATCCAGGACATGGACCCGCTGGCACAACCAGGCTCTGAAGAGCCTTGTGACTTAGAAAGACCTCTGTAAGGTACAGTCCAGCTAGAATCTTCTTTAGCTCATAACGTACACAGCCAAATTGTAAAACTAAAGACTAATTGTAAGCAACTCTGCGACACTAATGCTAGGAGGAACAGTGACCAGTTTTACAAAATGACACAGAAATAGAGGAGACATTGGGAGGAAGATGGTCTGGGAAGGGAAAAGTTTTGAGATCTGTTTTATGAAAGGGAAGGTGGGCAGACAGCATATGCTCTCTGAAGGCAAGCTCTGATCATACAGCACTGCATCAATAAACCAGAGCATTTAAAGAACAGTTGTCTGAAATGAGTACACTGTTAAGAAGCATAAACTTGAATTTACACTTCCACAGCATGCAGTGACAGCCTAAAGCCAAACCCCTTTGAAGCAAACTCAGTGGTTTGCAATCTGCTTTCCTGCCTAACTCAATCTGGGAATGACACCAGGGGGTCCCTGGTGCAATGACAAATAGTTTATTTTGCTAGAGCTTCTTTTACCTGCTAGCCATGTAGTCCCTCATGGGCTGGTTTATGCTGCTGTACATAAATGGAAAATATTTGTTATTGCTTATTTATTTTCTTTATGCAAACTTCTTGTTTAGAGGTGATGTGGTCTGTGCAAAATACTCAGCATCCCTCCAGTGATTTCTGGACTAGCACAAAGATCACATGTCTGTACTTCATAGCTCAGGTGTCCTGGAGCTAGCTCCAGTCACAGCTGGAATATTGGAGCAGTGCTGTGCTGAGGTAGCAGTTTGGATCTAGAGAAAAGTACAGCAGTTTCACTAGTGACTCCATTTCTCTGCAGGGAAAATTAGCTGGCCAGGCCGCTGTGCTGAGGTGTTAGGCTGTTTCCCAATCCAGAGCTGTTTTGGTGGGTGTTAACTCTGGGATCGTACTGTTGCAAGATAGCTGTCCCCAGATTAGGACAATGTGATGCCAAATGAGTCAGAAATACTCAGAGTGACTGGGTAAATCAGCAAAGCAGACCTATAATGCAGAAAACAGTTCAATAATGTTTCTACTTTTAAGATGAAAGCAAAGCCTCTTGACTCGGTGAAAAAAACAACAGCTCCGATAAAGTAGCACTAGAAAAATGATGAAACCAATGCGCTGGCTTTAAGCTATCTGGCATGGATGCTGCTGAGGAAATTGGTGCAGCAGCAAGAATTCTGCATGAGCTGCAAAATGCTGCTGAGAAGCTATATAAAACCACCCCAGTTTCATGCTTCATCCAGTTGAAACACTTATAATCCAGAAAGTGATATGTACAAAGCAGGTTGCTGCTCTTTAGGTGGGTTCATGGACTTTCCTAAACAGCCTCCAACCTTTTATCTTTTTCCAATATGTTTCCAAACATTTTCTAATGGGGTGTGAGTTCCTGCTCATCAAATTAAAGTGTAGTGACAAGCATGTTTTTTGTGTTGGTTGTTTTTCCTGGATCCTTTAAAATAGTTCATAGAGTCCCTGGGGATTGTAGACCATAGCTGAAAATCACTTACTAATGCTCTTTTCTGGTGCCTTGTAGACTCCTGGGATACAGCATCTCCTTCAGCAGAAAGATCATCCAGGGTGATGCATCCACAAATGCAGTCATAGTGTATTTGAGACAGAAGGCATGTTTATTAGGTCAGAACAGTGGGGTATACGTGGCAAAAAGAGCCTGATAGAGAACAAAAGGGCTAAGTGACATTTAGTGAATGATGCGATGAATTATTTTCTTTATTTCTTTTTGCATTTGAAACTTTTCCTTGGAGGGTTAGGTGAGGTAAGAGGTAAATGATTTTATAGGGTAGAAAACACTGGTTAGACTTACTCTGCCATGGATAGGATTTTTTTTATTATTATTTTGACTTGGGGATAGGAACAGTCTGTGGCTGTTTCTTTCTTCTCCAATTGTATTTTTAACTTTTGGCAAAGTCACACAGTCTTGAACATGCTTATTTTTATAGATTTCAGAAACAAAATAAATGAAAACAAGCTATTTGTATCTCTGTGCTTGTGTCATTCAAAGTCATAACTATGATTTTCACTGGTCAAAACAGGACCCAACTGCTGTTTTTCTGCAGCTGTGAAGAGCTCAGATAATACTTGATAGTGCTAAAGGTGCAAAATATTTTCCCCAAAGCCCCCTGTCTTTGCTTCCAGTAAGAGAAAGTTCTTATTATGGGACAGATGCCAAAAGATGAAACTCATGTTAAAGGACTGCTTTTTTCCAAGCAAGCCTGTACCAGCAGCCAGCATTTACTGGAGTAGAAATCAATGCTTCTATGTAGGAGGAATTTATTCTGAGATACACACACATCATTGTGGATGAGTATCTAGGCCCCCACTGTTGCTCCTGTCCTTGCGTGGTGGGGTGGGTCATGGGAGACAGCAGAGCTCCCTGTCCCCTACATTCAGATGTCAGGTGTTCTTAATCCCATGGCTCCTCTTCAGTGAACTTCTGAAAACTCTCTAAATGTTTCTCTGGATGAGGAACTTCCTTGTGTTTCAGTGCCGATAATGGGAAGCTCTGTCTGAGGATGTTGCGTGCTGCCATGTGCCAGTGGGACTTTCAGTTGGACTTACAGGGCAACAAGAAAGTGGATAAAGGCTGGAAGATGGCAAAGGGCAGTGGGGTGGGACAGTGATGGTTTGTCAGGAGAGTCTTCCCTTGGAACAGTCTCACTGAGAACGATTTTGCATCAAGACCTGAGAAACAAGTGTGGGCTGGTAGGGCAGAGGTTTTATGGCTCTGTTTTTACAGCCTCTAAAAGAATGCCATTGTCATAAAAGGAGCTTTCTGGTATTTCTGGATCTAAAAAGTCCAATAAAAAATTAAGTAAGGAAACATACCAAAGTCACCCTTATTTTCTGTGTTTATAGCTCCAGTTCTCACAATACACAGCAGACATTACCATCTAACCATACAAGGCTGTATCCTCAATAAGGGCATCTCTGTATTAAGCAAATTCCCCTTAAATTTGGCACAGCCAGGAGGTGAGCGCCCAGCATGGTGCACAGAGGGAGAGCGGGGCACAGTGACCCTTGGATGAACATCAAGCAGAACCAGTACAAGCATGTGGGAAGCCCCAGGAGAACAGGACATGTTTGCCTCATCATCCTCCTCCAAAAGGAGCTGAAAGGAGGCAGTTGCTTACAGGGGATGGGGTGCAAGAATTGGCTCCACTCACACCTGCAGCCTCACTCCTCCAGCACTGGAACAAAAGTAATGCCAGTGCAGTTCCAGTCTGTGCTTACTGGTACTGACAGCAGATCTAAGAGATAGCCTTGCTTCTGTCAGCTGGACTTTGCTCTGAGGGAATAGGGGTATTCTGGATGCCTTGTTGTTAATTAAATTTTTTTCTTCCTATGAATAAATTATTAGCATCTCTCTGTTTTGATCCTCACAGGGATCTGCAGTTCTCCCTCTGATTCACCTGTGTCAGGTGTGAATCTTGCCTGCTGGACATACCCCATCTGAACATTAAGTACCCAATTTCTGTCCTAAATGTGTCTTGCCATTGGTTCTAAGGCAGTAATTCTCAAACATAACCTTGCTTTGGGAATCCCATAAAATGTAATATCCAAGTTTAAGATATAAGTGACCATGAGGCAGCATTTTCTAGTTTGTCATAGCTAGTTAAATGTTAAACCAACAAACTACCTTGTCCTCTTTAAAATGTTCTTCCTTGCTAGTTACCTCATGAAGGCTAAGAACTTTGCATCGCTTTTCATAGTAAAGCCCTCAGCTCCATGTTGTCAATGAGCTCTGCTGGATTTTACTGCCAGGATGAGCTGCCAACCCTTGGAGGAGCCCAGTGTTGATACTGTGAATGGTGGTGCCTCAAAAACCAAATGTGGAAAAGACCGCTTGCTGGAAGAAAATGCAGTTCCTTGAAATAGGGCACACAAGAGCACCTGAACTTCTCCTAAGGATCCGAAAAGCTGGTCTTGTGACAAGTTGCACTAAGCATATGGTGACTTATGGGAGCAAGGTCAATATTCAGTAGCAGAGGCTCTGACCCTATGTGTAGGGGAAGGCAGTGAAATGTATTTTTTAATCTTGAAACTACTGGGTGAATGTAGTCTGTCCAAACAACAAATGGCCACAGCATCCTCTGCTTTGGAGCACCAAGAGAAGTAGGAAAGCTTTGTTTTTGTCAGGATAGCACTACTCTCTCTTCCAAGGCAAGTATTGAGGAAACTTGCAGGTGACAGCAAACAAAATGAGGTGGGTTTTTTTCTGTATCCTGAGATAAGCAAAAGGTAACACTTCTATTTATTTCTTTATTAGGTTTGAGTGGGTTTATTGTGTGAACTCCTTGCCTAAGGCTACAATGGATACTAAAGGTTTCTTTAGATTCAGAATGTGTCTCTGCTGCATTGTGAAGGAAAAATTTACAAAGTGCTATGAAACGCAAAGGCATCAACTCTGGATCAGGATGTCCTTGAGTGCAAATCACTGGAAGCTAATAGATAATGTTAGTGATGTAGTGTTATATATTGCCAGCTTCTTGTATCTTCTCTTTTGCATCCATTACTGGCCACAGCTGAGACAGAGTTTTGAGGGACCTTTTGTCTTATTTGGTAGAGACACCTTCTGATGCTTTTTTGATTGTTTCTGTTTTAAATTTGGCATGCTGAAGGCAGCAATGAAGCCCTATTTTGTCTGTCCCATAGCAACAGGCTAGAAATTTTGCAGTGCTTGCGTCAGACACAGTGACATTGTTTGAACGTGAATGCCAATCTCCATTTTTCCAAATACTTATGTATGAGTATAAAGGCCATCATATTAAACATCATAAGCTCCCACCTGTGCACCAGTGGGTAAACATGGGTGACAAACTGTCAAATCCTAGTGACACCCTGTATAGCTCTTGACTTGAAAACTTCTCCAGTGTGTTCACAAGAGCTCTGAACTGCCTGAACCACAGATGATAGCCACAGGATATCTATGCTGCATCCTGTCACACAATCTAGTTTGAAGAACTACAGGGCACAGATCACGTGGAAAGTTTTTTCTGAGGTTCATTATTTCCTCTGTCAGGAAGGAACAATGTGGTTATTATCTGAATTTGTCAAACCCTAATTTCCAGCCACTGGATCTGATTTTGCTTTTGCTTCTTAGAAGAAAGACTCATCTCCTCTCAGAAATGCATTCTCATGAAGACATTGCTGTGTCTGATCAAATGGCCTTTTGAACATTTCTTTAGTGAACCAAACAAGGGTTGTGGATCTGTGATGGAAAGTAATGACGCCCTTTCAGGTTACTGAGCACTTCTCAGCAGCTGAACTGCAGCAATGAGTTGTGCTTGCACTCTGAGGTTGCTGCAAGCAGAAAGGATCTGTGGAAGTATAAGCCACCATGATCTGTATTTTATTTGACATTTGGAGCAGCCAAAGAAGTCACCTTCTCTAACCCAGTCGATGAGCAGTAACTTTTTAAGCTGTGGCAACCCTCTTGCTTTGGATGTATGTCTGAGCCCTGAGCTGATTTACCCCCTCTGTGCACATTCAGTGCCTCATCACAAAGCCCAAGGGACTGAAGGACATGGAGACAGATTTATCTTGTTTTTAAGTAGTGTCAAAGTGAAAACAGGTGAAGGACAGGGAATGGTTTATGCACTGTTCTGTAGCTCCCGGCCACAATTCCAGTCTGAAAGCAAGCCTTTTGTACTACTGGGACTACTTGGGACCTTTATTTGGGGCTCAGGGAGAAATTCCAGGCGGTCCCCACAGTCTGACTTTATTCAGTCCTTCAAAAGAGGTGATTTAAAAGTTGCTGTGTAATTAAATTATTATAACTAGCAGCAATTTTCTCCTTCTTGTAATTTAGTTCATATTAAATTTATCTCTATAATTTCTGTCTCCATGAACTTGGGAATCTTGTATTTAATTAACTAATTTAGATAGATCAAGAGATAACATTCTTCTGGGAGCAGGGAGCCGAAGGCTCCAAACTTCACATGTTCAATCATTGTATCAGCCCAGGGCTAGGGTAGTGAGGGTAAGGAAATAGTCCTTCCTGCAGAGTTTATCAAGAGCATCTTGTGACTAGGGTAGTTAATTATTCAGGTTAAACACTGTTTGAACTTCTTGTGAATGCAGATTTTATAAACATATAGGAGCTACATGTAAAAAGGTTACAAAACCATAGCACTTTTCCAGTCAAGTAGTTCACCGATTTGCAGTGGGTCAGGTTTTTTTTTGAGCCTGACCTGATCCAAAGCCTATGGAAGTCAGTAGAAAAACTGCAAAGAGTCCTGGCCTTAAGTCAAGGAATTAAGTTGTATGCCTTAGTGCCATCGGATATTATTGGACTAAAGAGCTTATTAAGATTAAAAATGGGATTAGGCATTACCATGAATGAATGTAAAGAGGTTACACGGCTGGGATAAAGCTGCAAAGCTTTATTCTGCCGTTCAGGGAAATGGTTCCAGACTGAAGACAAGAAAAAAAAAAGTAGCACAGCATTACACACAACGAGGTGCATCTTGTATCTTCCAAAAAGAAATCTGGCACTGAAGATAGGGTATAGAAGTAAAATCTCACTGTTTTTTTCAAGAAGCAGTTCTTGCTAATCAGTGAAATGAAAATGTCTCATCTACTTCCATGTTCTTTCTTTTGAGCTTTAGATTTTTTCTTTTTTTTTTTTATATTTATTTTTCCGGAAGAGCTTTTGGTTGTAGTTGCTCCCTTAGCCCCTAGAGGATCAGTGAAAGACCCTCAGCACTGCAGGGAAGAGAAGAGGAGAGGAGAGGAGAGGAGAGGAGAGGAGAGGAAACTTGGGTCAGCTGCTGTCAGTGGGAGCAGATGGAGGAGATAAAAGGCTCCTGAAGTGCATTGTTTGGCAGAAAAGAAAGGCAAAGCAGACAGGTGTAGTGCCAGGGACCATGATGGGGTTATGCAGATGATGTGTGGGGATCAGGCACCCCATGCCTCAGCTTGATGAAGGGGTGCTGGGGACTGCACACACGCCCACACCATGCTTTCATAGTGCACAGTGAGCGGGAGGCTGTTGCTGCTGATTTTGCTCTCTGATGGCAAAACAGTCCTTCAGCAGGAGGATGTCACTTGGGCTGTCTGGCACTTGCTGAGGGCCAGGGGCAGGTACGACCACCTTTCCTATAGGGCTTGCTGGGTGCTAATGGGGTAGTGGGTGGTTTGGGTTTTTTTTTTTTGATTCCACAGAGAAATAATAACTCCTGCCAGGTAACAGGGAGTAGGGGTGAAAGTTCAGCTGAGATACTTTTCTTCCATCCTACTAATGTGCTTCTTTTTCTTTACTGTTTTTTTGTGTCTTGCTGTCTGAATCTTTCAGTTGGCAGCTAAAGAGAGCTACTTGTGTATTTAAATTTGATATTGTAATGACTGAGCATAAATTTAATATGAAAACCAAACTTACTTTCTGTACTTCACTACTGTATAGCTTGAAAGAAAGCAGCGATGGTGATGGCCCAGCGCAACTGCCCTGCCTCCTGCAGGAACTGCGCCTGATCCATACCAGATGTTCTCCACAGGGGATTCTTGGATGCTTTGTACAGTCCAGTCACAAACGTCCTAAGTAACAAAGCTTTCCCAGTTCTCATGGGACAAGAAGCCAGCTTTCCCAAGGAAGACATTTATTAGGACTTGTTGGTAACAACTACTTAAAATTTTGATGTCTTTCTATGTTCAGATAGATTTTCTTTGTTTCATCCTAGCTAAAATTTGTCCTCCTTTGTTATCTGTACCATACAGCTGCCTCCAGATGGGAATCACAACTCCACCTGGCTGTCTCAGGGGGCTGTGAATGCTGGAGCAAATTCCCTGCTGCCTGTGAAATTCTTACTCCTTTCTTCATTTTTCTATCTCTGTGTTTCTTTCTTCTCCCTTTCCCTCCCCTACATTAGCCCAAAATGCTTAACAGTTTATGAGCCTCTGTCCTCAAAATATCTAGAACTAAATACAGCTTTCTGGATGGAGGTGCATCAGTGTTAATCTCCTCTCAGGTTTCTTATATTGTAGCTCCTTATGGTACTATGTCTGTATAGGCAGCGTTGGCCCCAAATTGCTTCATTTGCTGACCATATTTCATTCCAATTTAATTTGTGACTTGTTTTCCCCTCGCTATTGTCTGGGACTGGTGCTTACCAGACTTATCCTAGCTTAGGATTTGTGTTTGAAAGGACTGTTCCCTGATGCCTCCATCTGTGCGTTCCTCATCCCCTGTCTATAAGTGACCTGGCCATGTACTGACATTTGCAAGGCTGTTTGCATTGCATCTCCTCTGTGAAGTTCAGTATCCATAGGCTGGAGTAACTTGGCTTGGAGATCAGGATTATTACTAATTCATTAGTTCCCAGTGATGTACTTACAAAGTGCCTAGCATGGAAAAACCTTGATCCCAGTGAGGGTTTCTGGTAACACTGCAGTTGCTAAAGCCAGATCTAACACTACTTGTTGTTTCCCATGGGGTTGCCTGCTGTTATTTTTCTTCGTTTACTTTCAGACCTGCAGCCAGCTCCCTTGGTGCAGACAGAAGCAAGCTTGCTGTGCCCGTGCCAGCAGCTGCCTGGATGATAAGGTGGCTGCCCGGTGTACATGTTTGAGCTGACTTGTATCCAACTAGCTCGTGAGACGAGAAAATGAGTTTTTCTTCTCCTTGTGCACAGAGAACCAATGTGGGGTTTTGATGAAGCACGTGAGTTTGTGCCTCAAGTCACTTGTGGGGCAGAAACCTCTGTATGGCTGAGGAACTGGCCTTGTCTCCCGTCTGCCTATAATCTGCTGCACCCCTCTTCACCTTCTGTAAACCTGCATAGATCGCACTTCCAAGGGATGTGTTCTAGCAGCCTACATTGGAGGGGGTATTAGCAGTCCTGGGATTTCCATCTTTTGTTCCTTCTGGCGTTCTAACCGGAGATGAGAAACAAAATGCAGGTTACTGAGTTCTCCTAATAACACAAGATATAGATTCTCCCACTGATGTTATACCTGCTTACCTACTCTGTCACCCATGACATTGGGTGATAGTCTGGAGCACCCCTTGCTCCCACATTTTGATGTGTTTCTCTCCAAGCTCTCTTTCTTCCTGGATGGTTGTGCTGCTTCAGCCACTGTCTCCGAGACAGAGAAAGGCCTCTTGTAAGGGACCAAGTTCAGCTTCGATGCCCCTTGTAGATAGCTTGTGTCTTGTGCGGATGCTTTTCTTTGGTACCGTAAAGTCTTGGAACTCCTGCAAGTGCTCCCTGGCCACCTGCCATGCCCTGTCTGGCACAATCCACAGGGCAGAGCCTGCCATACTGCTTTGGCAGGCATCATGAGCTTTGCTGCTCCATGCTCTCCATGTTCTTGAAGGAATCTTTCCTTCCTATACACTTTTCCTGTGCTCACCACTGTCCTGACCAAGCTATCAGGGTATCAAAAGCCACCTCCACTCCCAGTGCCCCCCGTGACTAAAGTCATACTCTTCAGAGGGTAATGTAGTTCATCTGTTTGTGTGGTATTCCTGGTCTGCCCAGCCATGGGGACAGCCTGGTGTATGGGGACAGGTGCTGGTAGTTGCTAGGCTCAGCCACTTCATTTACAGTCTCAGGAATGCAAGAGGCCCTCAGAAAAATGCCTGAAACAAGCAAGTGTTTGAAATTGCCTGAAGGCAATGAGCCATCATAGTGAAAGTATCTGTTTCGCCCAGTGGAAGCAGCAGGGGCCAAAAATCTCACCGCAGTTATGCTAAACTTCAAGAAGGGGGACCACATAAAAAATTAGAGCACTTGTTAAAGATAAGCTAGAAGTTGTAACTGATGGAATTAAATCCTTTTGTGCTCCCAGCACAGAGGCTTCAGCCATCTCACTCCTTACAGGTGTATTACAGTTGGTGTGAGGAAGCCTGGGAGCCATAAGCACTCCCTGCCTTGGGCCGTCAGGACAACATCTGGACGTGCAGGTGCTCAACATCACAGTACTAAGCTGAGGCCAGCTTTAACAACCCTGGCAGCCCTATGGGGATTGGGAGCAAGATTTCAAAGCTAAGCAGTTCAGGATGAGGAAATTCCAAGGTTGAGCACATTCAGAAGCATACTATCTTTAATTTTAATTGCATGATCTTCTGTTATTTTTTTTCCAAATCTGTCCAGATTTGCATCACAGTGGTGTGGTGATGCTGAAACAGTCCGTTGACTGGAATAACCTGCCCACCCTGAGTGAAGCTCAAGTCATTCCTATGAGGCATTACACAAATGCTTTCAAAATACATACTCGAATGTTATTCCTCGGATCTCTAAGCTGAAGTCCTGGATCTTACTGTCTGAGTGAGATCAGACTCAGAGAGAGTGAGACTCACTTAATGAGTACTCATAGCTGCATAGAGCATAGCAATGACAGCTATGTTTTAAACACCAAGACATAGGGTTAAGTACTCTGAAAAATCAGGTAGTGGAGGCCTAAAGGTGACAGATACTCTTTAATTTTTCTAACTCTCAAGATCCCATATATAAAATAGAAGAATGCTCCACAAATCACACATGTTGTCAGAGTACATTTTTAGTTCAAGCCAAATTGATAAATACCATAGGAGAATGTGATAGTGGCTTGACACTGGATAAGGTGCTGATCTGCAAACTCTTGGAGGATGGAAATCTTGCACTGAGCATCTTTAGACTTCCTTAAGAACCCAACTTACACTGAAGATATTTTTTTTTAATTGGAATACACAGGGAGATTTAGATATCATGGAGAAGGAAAAGCAAGACACATGCTTCTTACTTACCCCAAGGTTCATGTTCCTTTTCCTGCAGAGATTTAGATTTATTTAACTTTCTCAGTAGAGCCAGAAACTGAGGTCAGTGAGGACGAGACTCATCTTTGAAGGCACATTTGGTGTGCTATAGAATTTTCTAGGCATCAGCTAAACTCAGCTTTAAAGTTGGTACTATTAAATAGCAGTAACCATGTGAAAGGACCTTTCTCTGGCTTTTAAAGTGCTGGAGAAGACTTATAAAAAGTCCTCCAAAATGACTCCTGGCTAACTCATATTGTGTCTCATGGGACAGAGCATTGAAAGCCAAAGGCTTTCAATTAGACACTCAATGATGAGATGCAAGAAAAAAGCTCCAAAGATTGCACAAAATAGAACACTTTCTAAGGCTGAGACCTGTCAGCATACACCAGGAGGCAATTAAACCTGTCCAACTTGAAACCCTTATGAACGTCTAGAAAGTTCAGCAACATCAAGAAGCATAAGCATAAGGAGTAGGGTGTTTGCAGCTCTACCTTGCAGTCATAGTAATAAGACGGAGCTAAGTGGCATTCATGTCTCAGTCATTTATTGCTATAGGGTAGAAACATGCTGACACTTGAGTTGCATCAAAAGTCCCAAAAGACATAACTAGCCAAAAGATTTCAGCCCTAAGGAAATCATGTGCATCATGTCTGGGAGAATACACTAGTCATCACCCAGGGAAAAATTGCTTCTCAGATGGTGTTGCAGTTAATCTTTATTGCCTATTGTTTGGAGATAAATAGCTGGTTTTCTCTCACAAGGAGTCATGAGTTGCTTTCAGAGCTTTCCTAAGGAAAGGATTTTGGAATGAAAAGCTAAGTCATCTGCCTTTCTCTGGATATTATTTTGTAAGCAAGTCAGACTACACTCTTAGGATTTTTCAAATATTTTTTATTCAATTTTATTGCTTTTGACTTATTTTTATAGTAAAAGAACAAAGAATAACATATTAGAATGTATGTAGACTGGAGTCCTTCAACAAGCTACTTTAACACATTTGCTTTCTTGCACCATAGCCATCTCTCACTGTTTGAAAAATGGAAATTTCAGGGGTTACAGCTCATTAGAAAAATCCTCAGAACCTCAAACAAAACAACTGTGAGGAGTTTTAAGTCTCTCCTTATAAGTCTCAAAATTCCTTACAAGTAAAGGAATTAATGTAATCCTTATTAATGAATAGAAATAATTTTAAACATAACTAACAAACTCAACAAACTGTGTTGACTCTAAACATCTTCTGACACAGCTCATTAGCCAAGCATGACATTGGGGTATGTGTGCATTCCCATTGGACTCCCCTAGGAAGAAGAATGGAGTAGTTCTCTGATGGGAGCTAGGGTTGTGGCAATCCGATGTGGAACTATACCAGGACCCTCTGCTGAAATGCTTTAGTCCCTGGACTAAGGAGAACTTTGCTTTTACCCCAGTATTTTCTGACAGAGGATCTCACTATCTTTAGACTGTTTTCCCAAGGCCTGGAATGAAAAGGGAGGGAAAGGACTAATTCAAAGGTTCTCCTCTTTTTGTTCTCCTACGTAAAAAAGGGAAAAATTCAATGATCATTGAGGCAGCCAGCTTGCAGAGTCCAAAACTGTATCCAATGGGTCTTTTTGGAGATAAAACAAACTGAGAAGGTGGAATAAAGATCACATGCTACAGGATGGTGTAACAGGAGGGAAAGCACAAGAGCATTGACATAGGAACATTTACATTTAAACGCAGAAGGAGAGGGCTAGCACATGAGCTTGAAAAAAATAAATAAATTAGTCCCGTACAGCGAAAGCTAAATAAAATGTCATTTACATAAAGAACACTTAGGGAAAGAAGAAAAGCCTTAAAAGGTGAGAAATGTGGGAGGAATTGGGGTAAAGTGTAAAGGACAGATTGCCTCTGCCCAGGGAAATAGCTGTGTGCTGCAATTAGCTAAATGGTACATGACTCCTGTGCTGTGATTTTGTTGCAGTTCTGAACCACTCATTACTTTACTGCTGTTTCTAATGGCAGGAGTGCTGAATAATAACAGCTGTACTCTGGACTGCCAACGGGAATTTCCTTTAGGTTTTGGTGCTGAAGCTGTATTTTAAATGAAAACTGCTAGCTTTTATTTCTGGAACAACAGTAACAGATAACTATAGCACAGCTGTGGATTTATAGCGATGCTTTATGCATGGGGATGGATCTTTTAGGCAGGATTTGCTCTCCTCTCCACAGCCACTCGTTGCTCACATGTTCAGCATGAGAGGGATAAGCTGGGGGCAGGCAGTGAGGCTTGTCTGAAGCTGAAGATAATGATTAAGAATGACATCTCCTCTTATGAATACTATGTAGATACAACAAATCTTGCCTTCAAACAAAACAAAAGCCCTTCCTTAATGGCAGGGCATCAGGGAATCTTGGTGCCTTCGTGGAGCATTTCAGTGGCTATGAGTGTCTCCCTGCTCACCAGCCCTCAGGCTGCTAGAGACCAGGAGACACAAATCTATAGGGTGAAGTGGATTGTCTGTGTGCTTGCCTGCATATACACATCCTAACCTCCCCCTGCCTCCCTACCTGCCCTGCTGGTATCTCTCTCGCCAGAATCACCATTTGCCTGCTTCTTCAGACAAGCTCCAGAGCTTGAAGTTGCAAGGGGGAGAAAAGAAAAGCCTTCTTGCAGGTGGCGGGGGGTGTGGAGGGAGACTTGCCCCACACGACGTACAGGGAAGAGGGAGCAACTAATGCAATACCATCTTCTGCTAGATGAGGTGGGACTACTGGCACTGTCTGGTGACAGATTGTAATGATTCTCCGTCTTCTTAACCCACAGCAAACATGTCCTGGGGAGTGAATGCCTCATGTAAATATGTATGGGCCTGGGGACAGTGCAAGTGTCACTTGCACAAGGGCCTCTCATAGAAGGAGAGGAAACACAGTGTCATTTGGAGTGCTGCTGATTTGGAATTGCAGCCACTCAGGAGCACAAAAGGAATGAATAGTAGGATTAATTATCTATTGATCTCAGACACACACATTTTCATTTAACATTATTAGAGCAGCCAGAGTCTCATGGCTCATAGCTGATGGGCAGTACAGGAGAAACTACATTTGCAAGCCTTTTTCCCCTCTTGCTGATGAGATAAATCTTAAAAGCAGATTCCTTATGGTGAACCCCTGGGGAAAGGCCTCCTACATAAAAATAGCCCAGTGTCTAGTCTGGTGACTCTGAACCTGTTCTGTATAGATAGACACTCAGCAACTAACTGGTAGCCCACATAACAGGGGGATCTACCCTCAGAAATCCTATACAGAAAGCTGTTAGGGAGGTAAGGAAGAAAAGAATGGGGTTGATATAATTAGGTCTGGACATACATGCACACGCATACACACAGTATCTCAGCTAACCAGGTGAAAAGTTAACCAGGGGAAAAGTTCAAATACAGCCTCCCTGTACGTCCATAAACATGAAGATCTATGACAGTAGGGGTAGATAGAATATGGTGCAGGGAGGCATTAAGATGTTTTTCAATAGTTTCAGCAGATGGAACATGAGGTCTATTCAGGGTCCTGAATAACTTCTTTGCCAAATTAATCTGCAAAGGACTTTCTTATAACTAGCGCTTACAAAACCACCCTGCAGGTGGATGCAAGGGCCAAAAGTAAGTGTCAAAGGTGATGAAGATCATGCTGGGATCTGTGGAGTCACCAGGTGACACCATTAGAGATGCTGGCACCTTAGATGATCCCAAACTGAGCCAGCTCATGCAGTTCCAAATGGCTGAAGGCCTCCCATGGGCAAATCACTGTGATATCTGCAAAAGAGAGAGAATAAGAAATGTTTCTGGTCACTTCAGTTCTTGGGTTTCTTTGGTATTAATAGAAAGGCTGATTTATTCAGGAAACATTAATAAAAGATGGGAAGAGCAAGAAGAATGAGACTCCACTTGAACACTAAATGAGCAGATGAGCTCTTCAAATCTGGTACTACCCACCAGACTGAATCAGATTATGGTATTTTCTCCTGTGCCATCTTTCTTTGTGAGCAAGAGCAAACCAGAGTTTCCTATAGTCTCTTCAGTGACTGGTGTAAAAATTAATTCTCATTACGTGGTTTCTCCTGTTCTTATAAACTGCCTGTAGTCAAATCTGTGATCTCTTTGAAGACATGTTCAATGTTAAAGCAGGTGCTGAATAATTTGGTCTTCAACATTCAGAATCTGTAACTCTGATACATGCAGTTGTTATTGATACCTAGGAAGTTCAGACTGGTTACAGCTCATCCAGTGCATGTTTCTCAATCCCAGATGGGTACATAAAATTCTTAAAATTAGGATTCTGGTGACACACAAATACTTAACCAGCTGGGATTTAGTTCCTGTGATTTTTGTTATTAATAGCTTAGCATTTGGCATTTCTATGAGAACCTCATTTTGCTGAAATTCTTAGCCAAGGTATTAGCAGAAAACAAAGACAAACAAGCCTATTTGCAGCCAAATGAAAGTATTCAGAAATTGAAGCGTGCCTAAATAGCCTTTTAATCTTGTAGTGTATGTAAGCATAAGCGTGACTGTGGCAGCTTGCGGAAGGAGAATTAGCCTTCTCTGGTGACCCTGAGAGCTGCAGAGAGGCCCAGGAGCCAAGGAACCCACCCCGGACAGTCCTCTCCTGTGCTGAAGCACAACTGCACTTGTGTTCAAGCAGGGCATGACAACGTCATCCTGCAGCGCTTACCTGTGCCTAGTCCCTCCATGCCTGGGATGTCATCTCCAAACCTGGGGGAGGAAAGAACAGGCAAGGGATGAGTTGGGCCAGCAGCACCCAGGAAAGGGGAGATGGTGGAAGATGGTAATCTAGCATCTAGGTAGTAGACTAGCATTGCTAGTCTTTTCTTTCCAAAATGCCCTTACCCTTTTACTCCTTTTTTAGGAGGCTTGCTCTTGAACTGCCTTGTCTGTCTCTGCTTGAACTTGGGAGGCCCCTTGCGTGGTGTAGTGGGACCAGTTGGAGCATCTCCAGTGTTGAGGTTGGTGCCTGGGTTCTCACTCATGGCTGGGCTGCTGTGTGTGCCTGGCACACGCCTCTCTCAGCTTCCTCAGTCTGCAAGATAATGGCAAGGACTGACACAACATTTCTAGGCATCAGCGGTCAGGCGACAGAATTATGGCAAGTATAATTGTGACAGGATTAAAGATAAAGATATTAAACATAAAAAAAGATTGTAATGCATCCAAGCTAAGCAGGGTAGCGCTGTCTTCCATCCAGCATGCTTGAACTAAGATGCCAAACAAAGGACACTTGATAAGGACTGATACATGATATGACTATGAGGAGCACAAAGACACACTGTCTTAGGGCTTAGAGAAATATCCTGTTCTTGGCAATCATTTTACTATACTTCACCTATTCTTATACTTGTGCCTAAGCAGTACCTTTTGGACACTGGTGGAGATGGGATGCTGAACTAGATGGGCCCTTAGTCTGGGTGCAGCTGCAACCAGAACCTCATGTTTATCAATACCAACCTTAAGGGAAATAACACAGTAGTTTTAAAAGATTGTAAAGAAGGCTAAGGCAAAGCATGGGAGACTGTCTTTTAGACAGAAGTGGATTTCTCAGGATTTAGGAGAGTAACGTCTGTAAATTTTCCCAGGATATGTCCATTGTGGTGTTTTTGAGCATTATATTACAGGCTTATATTACCTCCTCTACACCACACTGCTCATGAACCAAGCTCCACTTCCCAGGGGCTAAATAATTATCAGGGAACAATTCTTGTGTGGGAGACATCTGCCTTAGGCAGTAGAAATGCTGCATTCAGAGCCCTTTGCTTCCTTTCCGGAGAAGACAGCAATAACTCTCACCAGTGCCCAAGGGCGAGCTTCCAGCCCTTCATCAAATTTTGTGCTAATTAGTATGCTAGAATTATTTGACCAAGTGCATTTATGGAACATAAATAATTGCCAGCTTTTTCTCCCCTCCTTGAAGTCACATTCTTCCCCATGACCATTACATAACCCATAGCTCCCGTCTCCAGGTGTTCATCCCTGTGCAGCCAGCTGATGGAATCGCTGATGGAATTATCTTCAGGATTTTGTACTAAAGTTCAATCCCATTATGTCACCATAGCGCTCTGGCCTAATCCCTAACATCACCTGCAGTGACACTTTGGACTTTTAATCTCAGAACTATAACTGCTATCAAAGATGGGTAATTATATTTTTCCTTAAACTAAAGACAGTTCCTGTCTTTGACAGTCCTGAAATAGCCAGAGTGCTGGAAAGGAAAGCCTGAGATGCAAGGAGAAAGCCATCCACGCAATCCTCCTGTGTCACTTCCACATCAGTGCAAGGAGAAGACCTGTGTTTCTGTAGCTGTGGCAGCCTGGGAATACTTCACCCCTGACTTCTTTCCATCTGTGCTGGCAGTAGGATGGATCCTAATGATAGCACCTAGAGGCCCTATAGTTCTTCTGTCGCTTGTGGACGGGCTCCTGGCTCAGCTGTAATATCCTCAGCAGGAGACTGGATGGGTTCCAGCAGCTCCAAATGGAGCAGCAGATGGTTGTGTCTGCAGCTGAAGTAGGCACAGATGCTATTCCCCCGCTTGTAACACAATGCTTCCTAAGCACACACTGTGCCCACAAACACAGGGACCAGCTGAAATGGTACAAGTTACTTATCTGGCTACCATCTCTGAAGCACCTGGACAATCACACAGTATTTACAGCTTTATTCCCACAGCATGGTGGAAAGACAGGCAAACACTCTCACTTTCATCTTTTACAGAATGGAAGTGCAGTGATCACTATGACCTGGACTGCACAGCTGGAAGAAATGACAAAATCTTTCAACTCACAGATTTCTAGGGCCAAACTGAGAGGTGGTTGCAGTTTGGCTCCAAACGAATGAGAGAATTTGGTGCCTCACTTAATAAGTGAGAAATTCAGATGGTACTGCCCTACAGCAAAATGCTTTGCACTGGAAAACTGCTCCATGGCATGTCTGTTATGCCTCAAAGCATAGCATTATGCCTCCACCTCAAGATCAGTTCTCATCAGAAGAGTGTCTGTCTCAATGCTAGGTAGCCCTCCTGAACTATGAGAGACACACATCCAATTCTAAGCGCCTTCAGTTCATCTGACACACAGAGATACTTGGCACCCCTCTCAAGGGCTGCTCCCAAAAGTATAACAGAAGAAACACAACAGCTAACAAACTTCCAACCCTTTGGCTTGACACCCAAAACTTATAAGAAGCAGCTGAGCTCAGTCTCCAAGTGAGTTCCCAGCACAGTGCCTTAACCACAAAAAAAGTCTTTGAGGGTCAACTCCTTAGTTCCTTGAGTCTATGCCTTGGCCCTGGCATTCACTCAATAGAGAAATAGCTAATGGGAAGACTCAGTCCTTGGAGTTTCCCGTTCCCCCAGTCCGAAGTAGTCATATCCAGCTATTTGATACCTGAAATTTGGTAGGAAAAAGTAATCTGCTCAAGTCACACTTCATCCTCTCTCTCACGTGTATGAATTCAATCTAACTTCTTCCTGACCGATCTCCCTCTACATATTCTCCCACACATCACTGAAAGAAAGGTTAGAGGGTGGAAAGCAATCTTAATGCCACACACCACCTCCATCTCGCAGCAGGAATCAAACTGTCCTCCCACCAATGAGTTGGTGGGACTCACCTACCATCACACACAGATCTCCATTCATGCTGGAGAGGGCCCTGCCCCACAGCAGGTGTGCTGCCCCAGCTCCCACACCTCAGGAACCATCTGGCCCTCCACACAGCCAGACATCAGTGTGTGGCAGCCCCAGGATCACAGTTGCCAAAGAAACACCATCAGCAGCTTCCCAGGAGAATTTCCCAGCCTTTTGCCTCTCCGTACCTGGGTACTTGGATAGTCCTTGGTACCACACCAGATGGCTTGACAAATGCTCAACGAGACTGGGTCTCCTTCTCTCGCTCTCTGCAAGTGCTGTGCTGCCTCACCCCAGTGCTTCCCGGGCTGCCAGAGCTCTTCTGCAACTTGTCGTCACTGGGATGCAGTTCCTGGGGGCTGTGGATGCAAAAGCTCTTCAGGAATAAGATGTTCTTCCGTGCACTTCCTCTGCCCCCTTGTCTGACAAGATGTTACCTAATTGCCCCTGACAGCATTTCTGCTCAGTCCAAGGTTTAATCCTCTGAGCAAGAGCTTTGCTTGCATCTGAATGCTAATTATACCTAATACATGG
>BJBW01000921.1:0-33817 GCA_004320125.1 Scolopax mira
GTTTGAAGCGCTCCCTTCCCTCCCTTCCCGGTGCTACAGGGGAGTGGGATGGATTTGCTGCAGCAGGAGCTCTAGGTGGGGGAAAACCTTTTGCATTATTTAAAATTTCCAGTGCTGAAAAATCAATGATTGCACAAAACGCGCCCTGAGTTCAGGCGAGTTTGGGGGAAGTTTGACGGGAGCCTTGCCCACAGTCAGGGCAAAATCCCAATTCTGCAAAATCTGGCGCCCCTCTGCGTGTGGTTCCCGCAGGCGAGTGAGAGCCCAGGGTTGGCCCTGGGGACGGGGACAGGGGATAGGTGGCCCTGGTGGCCACTAGTGGCCCGCAGCGCAGGGAGGGCAGCTTGGTTCACGTCGAGGCTCCTCTTGCCTTAAATACAGGCGGGAAGGCCAGGTCAGCACCTTCCCCCCCATAAATCATCTGACGTTTTGACTGTGTGTGTGTGATAAAACTGCTCCCAGCAACAGCTCCGGGTGTTAAATCACAGCATGTCCACCCGTGGGGACATCGTCCAGTCTCACCTCCCCCCCCTTAAATGGGCCTTTTTGCAGGGGGGGGGGCAAGAAATTCAAATTGCACTTAAAAAATGCCCTTAATTTGTCTTGTCTCCTCAGTTTCCCCCACCCTCCACAGGACCATTTAGCAGAGAGATGGGGAGGAAGGTGCCTGAAGGGCAGCAAAGGGGGGGCTCTGCCTTTTCCAGACCCTTAACCCCAAACTGTGGGCAGCCCCCAGAGCTTTAGCATTAAATAAACTCTGCTCGGGCAGCAGCAGCCCCCGGGGCAGGAATTTTTCCATTCTCCAAATCTCTAGGAGTGCCCAGACCGACCTGCGGGGACTGTCCCGCTCCCGGGGGATGCTGCGGCGCAGGGGGCAGGACCAGCACCTTGAGGGTCCCCACCAGCACGGGGGGCAGTGTGTGACCCCATCCCCGTGCCACCCCAGAGGGACACAGTGGGGGCCACAGGTCTGGCTTTGCCCCCCCATCACGCTCCCTCTGCTTTCCCGGTCTCTTCTCCACCAGGCCTTTTGCTTCCTCCCTTTTTTCCTTTTTTTTTTTTTTTCTTTCCTCTCGGGGAGAATCGTACAGAGAGAGCGATGGTTTTATTTTACATGAATCACTGATGATCTAACAAATTAATTACCTGCTCGCTCCTTCCCTCCTGCGTGAGGTCACAGAGGCTGGGTGGGGGCCTCCCGCCGCCCCCCGCTCGCTCCCATCATAGCTCCTGCTTTAAAGACCAGAGACAAATGTCAAAATTGCCAGTTTAGGTTAAAATCAAATTTAAATGTCTCTTACTAAACACAGAGGCACACAAACTCAATATGTCATCTTTAATGGTTCAGAACAAAGCCTAGAAAAATAGTGTCCCGGCACCCAGGAATTTTATAACCTTTGATATATAGCTTTCATTATTAGCAATAATTTCTGTAACTGCATCCGGATTCACAGGAGCACATATTGAATAATAATTCTACTCTTTTTGAACTGCTCCCTGGTCCCCACAGGTCCCTTTTCCCTGGGGGGGGGGCGGGTGGTCTGGCCCGCCCCAGCCCCTCACGCTCCTCCTCTGCCTCCACAAAAACAGCCTTTTGTTGCCTTTTTTCGTTCCTCTACTTTTTGATTTTTTGGCCACCACCCACTTTTCCCTCCCCCACTCTTTTGTCATGATATTAAAATCTAATTACCCAGACAACTCTCTTCACCAAAGTCATCAGCGGCCCCAATTATTTCTCCCCCCATGTCTGCACACACGGAAAGGAGGGAACAATAAAAAGGCGTTCGCTAACCTCCGCCTTTTTTCACAGTCAGGCTTCAAGTTCACATGTGAATTTATGCCAGTTTTGACATTAGCAGGAAAAATTAACAGTTCTCACCAAAAAAAAAAAAAGAGAAAAAAAAAAAGAAACTTGCACAAAAGAGGTTTTGTGTTTCAAGCAGAATAAATTATAGTGTGATGTTATTAAAACACTTAGTTGTTAAGTTGCCAAGAAAATCCAGTATATTCACACGGACTCGAGGACCTGTCTCCATGCAAAGTAATTAAATTAGATTTATGGGCTGCATTACATCAGTGTTTGATAGTTCATTTTTCCTTTCTTCATATTTTGTCCTGCTTTATTAGAGCATGTGACAGATGGTAAAAATAGTGTGAAGTTTCTTGGCCCTGTGCTAAATCCCCCTTTGGTAGTATATCTCTCTTCTGTCAGTTCTCCCCAGCGATGATAAATTAACCTCTCCTCTTCTATCCCAAGTGTGGCAGTAAAGCACTCTTTGACACAGCACTATCACTTTATCTTAATCTGTGCTGTTCTAGGGGCGGGGTGGGGAAGGAAGCGAAAGGGAGATGATGCAATCGCTACCACGAGTTTAAAGAAAAAAAAAAGAAAAAGATTTATTGTGTCAAAAGAAGGGGGGGGTAAAAAAAAAAGTGAAGCTAGGAATAGTGCTGATTTATAGAACATGCTCTGTGTGTGTGTGTGTGTGTGTGTACATGTGTCTGCCCCTTCCAGCTTCCCCTCCTGCAGAGGGATAAAGCTCTTTTTTTGATTTACTGACGTCAGGAGCAGGTTGTCCCTCTGTGTCCCTCCCGTCCCCCTCCCAAAGCCATGGGGCTCTGGATGGTTCCAGGCTCCTGTTCTCCAGGAGGGAGCTTTGCAGAGCGAACCCCAGGAGGGTCCCATGGCTTTTAGGGCGCTGGAGTAGTAATTAAGTAAAATCAACTCACAGGTTTCCTTCTGGGGAGACAGAGCAGGAGCCATGAGTATTTTTGGCCAATCTAGTGGGGAGGGCAGAGATGGTGAGTGAAGACCAAAACAGGCAATGGGAGGTGAAATGGGGAGAAAGCCCTTCCCTGCGGGATCCCCAGGGGCCAGGTGCTAGTGCGGTGTTGCATTAATTGGGCAGAGATGGCAATATTTGATGTATGGAGCTACAAAGGTAGGAATATCCCTAAATTTAAAGTACTAAGATTATGGAGCCATTCTTTGGCTGCCTCTTAGTGCCCCCATCCCTCTCGTGCCCAGCTCAGAAGACACAGCCTGGGTCCTGCTGCTGTTTTGGGAGCAAAGACTTCAGCTTTCTCCCAAAGTGGGAGGACCTTGGAGGTCCTCATCCAGGAAGGATGTGGGGGACCGACCACTCCAGGCTGTCTGGGGTTCAGGCTGTCTCTCAGAGTCTTGGCCGGTTGTACGTGAAGAGACACCTTCACAGCGGCCAATAATGGCCAAAAAACTCAACTCATGCATCCACCAGCTCGACCAGCTGGAGCTACAGCTGGACCCTGTGGTCCCTGGTCCCGGACAGGATCACCCAGTGGGACAATCCCATGCTGGCTGGTTTGTGAAGCACTGGTGGGAGCTGGGAGAGAGGAGCAGGGTCCACATGTGAATGGCTCCCAGGCACATGGACAAGAGTTTTAATCACCCAGGAACCCCCTCCTGCCACCCCAGGACACCCCCATGAGTGCTGGTCCTCAGAGGGGGCTGCAGTCCAGGCTGGGTGGCTGCTGTAGGTCATTATGGGCTGTTACAGCAAGACCTGAAGGTCCAGCTATAGAGTTTTTTAATTCGCAGCTCAATAACCGGATAATACTAATGATGGTGTCGATGCAACTTAAACCCCTCAAGAAAAGCCAAGGTGTGGTGGGGGCAGCAATTGGCAGCTGGAGGAATAACTGGGAAATGGGGAAAGCACAGAACCAGGCTCAGCCCCAAGGTCCTCCAAACCTTGCCCTGGGCACCCTACGTGGCCACCCAGCACCCAGGGCTGTGTCACCTTCCCTGCAGCACAGGGGCTGAGCTGGAGGCTTTTCCGGTTAAAAAAAAAAAAAAAAAAAAAAAAAAAAAAAAAAAAAAAAAAGGAAGTTTAAAAAAATGTCCATTTCACTTTTGTAATTAAAAACTGAAGCCCCTACAGCGCTTCCAGACCAGTCCCAGACTGGTTTGTGCTTAGAAGGAAGACACCAGTGGCTTCACCTTCGTCATCAGCACAAATGTATGAAAATAGAGCTGGTACCCACGTCCCACGTCGGGCTGTGGGTTCAGAGCAGAGGGTCTCCCCCCGAGCTTACGGGGGGGACAGACTGCAGGGGGTGATGACAGTGGGATTAACCATGTCCCCACCCGTCCAACAGCCGGGGGGTCACCCCGACCTGGCCCCTGCGGCGTGGACACCAGCTGGGGGGTATTTAAAAGGAAAATAGAAACCCCACTGAAACCAAACCCTCAGCTGTGCCTGCAGCTCTCCCGGGAGAGGCTTGGTGACAGGGAGGTCACAGCAATGGGTGGCATTGCACTGTGACATGGGGGTTATAGTGACAGGTGGCATTGCAGTGTGACACAGGGGGGTCACAGTGATGGGTGGCATTGCAGTGTGACACGGGGGGGTCACCTCAGACAAGAACACCAGTTTGCAGACATGACTGTGGTGTCCATCAGAGCTTCCATCCTGCATCTGGCTGTCAAACCCCTCCCTGTGACAGGCAGAAGTTAGGGCAAAAACAATCCACACCTTGAGTGGGGGCTGAAGTGGGTTTTGGGGTGCTCTGTGTTCCCCTGAGCCCCCCCAGAGCCTCTACCCCCCACCCCTGCGCCACTCGGGTCTGCGGGTCTGAGTGCATTAAGTAGCCAATCGCACTGCATTACGAGCCCAAGTAATGCTTATCATTAAACCTGTAATTTATTTCTTCTGTATTTCATAAAATGTGAAATATTACCCCTCGTCGGGTGCCCAGAGAGAACGGGGATGCTCCATTAAGTTCGACACTGCTCCTCCATAAGATGCAGTAATTATATGCGGCTTTTTTTACTGCTAAGTTCCTACTTGCAGATGCTAACAAAAGAAATAAGCTTTTAATCCAAACATAATTAATATGAATTACCTCCACAGTACACCCTGGCTTTGCACCATTAAACTTAATTTTTGTTTTGCATGATAATTGTGTTATCATTACCATTTATAGGAGAACTCGGGGACCTTCACTTTGTTTTCAGGCAAGACCAAAGGCACTAGAAATGGCTCTCGATGGCCTCCCCGCCTCTGGAGCCCGGGGGAATTGCTGGCCATGGCTGCCCTTGGGCTTGTCCTCGCTGTGGTCTGGCTCTTTGGGTTGGTTACGGTGGGATCTGTGCTGCAGACCCCCCCCAGGGGGGGCCGTGGCTGGGCTCTGCACTGGCACAGCCCCCACACCCTCCGCTTCTGTGCTCAAGGGGAAAATCACCCTAATGAGCTTTTACTGCCCCTCTGGTGCTGGGGTGAGCAGCAGTGCAGGCAGGGGGGGCAGGAGGACTGGCAGGCCCCCCCAGGAACCCTCCATGGACAGGGAATAAAACCCTGACCTCATCTCATCCAGGGATGCAGACAGGGCTGGTTCCTGGAGCATGGAGGAGGATACCAAAGCCCCCCTTGCCCCCAGCACATCCCAGCACATCCCAGTCTGGGTCCTGGACCACCATGTTCCACAAGTGGAGCTATAGACCCCAGGAGTAAAACAGGGTCTCCAAACCCATGGGGCCATCCCGAAGCCCCCTTGCTAATTAACTGCCCGGCCCCGTTTGATGAGTTTGTGCAGTCTCATTTCAGGAAGAAAAGGAGATGAAATCAAGTCCCATAATTATTTATTGAAATTACAGCCCCTGTCAAGGAGGACTGAATTACTGCAGACTCCATTAGCCGGCTGTGTACGGGAGAGAGGGAATGAGAAAATGATGGATGAGAAAGACAGAGAGAATTTTTGAAAATAAAAGGGAAAGAAATGAGAGACAGAAAGGGGCAAAGAGGGGGGGGAGGCAGGAAAGGGACCTTCCTGGACCCCCTTTCTGCCTGCCCCCCTTTCTCCTCTCCCAAGCAACAGAGCCCAGCGGGTGCTGGATGGCTCTGGAGACACACATTTTGAGGCACAAACCCTGTGGTGGTGTCAGAGCCCTTTGGTGGGGCTGGGAGGGGACGGGAGAGCAGCCATCGCTCTGCTGGGGGGGACGGGGGGTGATGGAGGACGCGGCTGAGGTTGGGGAAGGACCTGGCCAAGAGCAGAGATAAAGAAATGCACAGGAATTACAGCGCTGGGCCCAGGGAAGAGGTGGCTGTCACCCTTAAAAAGTTTTCTCTGCAATTGTCTGTAATCAGCACTTTGAATGATTGCATAAATATATTAATTACACTAATTAATTTCCCCAGAAAAGAGGCGTCGGTGGCTGGAGAGAGCAGGTACCTGCAGGAGAGTGTGAGCCTCCCTTTGCAGGCAGCGCCTTCTCGGGAAATTCCTTAATTAGGGCTGCTCTCTGAAACTGAAGGTTGGTCCAGGGATGAGTCTTTAAAAAGAGAAAATCTCAGTGCAAAACAGTTTAGGAAACTGGAGAAGATCTAAGAGGAGCCTAATCACCGGGCAGGCTGCAAACAGCCCCCCCAGGATGGCACTGGGACCCTCCACACCCGGGATGCAGGTTGGGCACCGGGGTTCCTGAGGGCTAAAGGGTTCAGGGGGCACATGCCAAATAACTGGTGGTCCCCAGAGCTCCCCGGTGCCTGTGTCCCCGCGGGGAGGTGTTAGGAGCAGACTGGACCCATCCCAGCGGATGGGCAGCCCAATGGCAGGGCCCAGGGAGAGCCCGGCCAGTGTCCCCTCCTGTCTGTGGTTCCCACGGTGCTGTGAAGTCACCGTCCTCCACCAGACCCCCCCGGCAGAGCTCCCTGATCCTGGCTAAGGGCAAACCCGCCTCCTCTGCCCCCTGCACTGCCCTTCTCTCCTCCTTGCTGGCTTTCCACCCCACGCTGGCTTCTCAAAGGCCATTTTTAGATGGAGAGAGTGATGCACAAGCTGCTGTGCCCCTCATCCCCTTCCCAACCTGCCTCCTGATAATAATGAGCCCAGACACTTTTATTATCATTATTAATTAGCACTTTCAAGCAATGGAATTAAATCAATATGGTGGACTGAAACTAATTTTAACAAGCCATTGAGATCAATCATCAGGACTTTTATCTACATAAATGCCACTAAACTCAGCTCGTTAGTGTAACATTAGCTGGAAAAGGGGGGGGGGAAGAGAAGGGAGACTGGCGGGGTTTTAATTAGGAAGACATAAACCATGCCACAATTTTTCTTCTTTGATTTGCTTTTAATCTCGTCCATGAGCTCTCCTGGTGCCCTGGCTGATTATCACTCTCTTCACCTCCTCTCAGGAAGCAAAGGCAGCAGGAAGGAGAAGAGGGGGAGCGGGAGAGGAGAGGTGCTCGGCCATGGTGGCTCTGCCGAGCTGCTCCCCTTCACCGTGCTGGTGTGGGACACTGCAGGAGGCGGGGTACTGTGGGGCTGAGCTGCACTGGGATGCAGGATGCTGTGGGGCTGAGCTGTATTGGGAGGCAGGATGCTGTGGGGTGCTGTGGGGCACCTGCAGTGTCCCCTGCACTGAGGAGCTTCCCATGACATCTCCTTCCCTGACCCACATCTCCCCCAGCACCTCTGAAACGTGACTTTCACCCTCTTACTCTTCGCCAGACCCAAAGCAAATAAGGGTTTGCCATGCAGGGCTCCCCCCAAAATCACACAGGGCTCCCCCCGCAGCCCAAGCTGGGTTTGGGGACACTGGGGAGGTCACTGGGGTCCTTTGAAGCTGGGGAGGCTCGTTTGCTGCTGCCAGGGCAGAGGTGGGAGGATGATGCCATCAGTCACCAGAGCACCTCACTAATGGGCACCTCTGAGCCTTGCTGTGATCAAAGCAGCCCAAAATAAAGAGGAAAAGGAGAAGGTTCTTTGCAAAACTCCCTTCATGGCCCCTGGCCCAAAGTCTTTCCTTTGAGGAGTAAGAGCCAATGGTGGGGTGAGGATCCTTGGAGCCTGTTTCAGGCTGGGCCATAATCTAGGGCTATAAAATTGTCAGGAGCTGGGATTAGTGGGCTGTAAATGGGGCTGGGGAATGGATCTCCAGCCTGGCAGAGCAGGGTGGGTGGGCAGGGGAGAGCTGCCCATTGCTCCCCAGTCCTTCCCAGACAGAGAGGTCCCTCAGAGAGCTGGGATCTGCCCTGCTGTGTCCTACAGCACTCAAGGCTCGGTGTTCAGCAGGAATTTTCAGTCCCTTTGGTCCCAAACAATCTCTGGGCTTGAACCAAGGGTAACATGAACTCCAGAACTGCAGGTTTGAATCAGATGACATATATTTCAGTTTCTTCAGCAAAACTGAGAGCTTCAAATGTTTCCTTCTTTCTAGGAAGCCAGGTTTCTCTACCACAGACTGACAGTTGTTTTCCTCTTCCACTCAGCTGTAGGTAGGAAATAAATCCAGGGCCTCTGAGGTGGCAAATGGGTGTCTGGCTTTTTAAAGCCACCTTTTGTTCATCTCCTGCCTCCCTGGGATGGACCAACCCTGCTGGTCCCTGGTCTAAGGTGTTGAGGGAGACCTTCAGCTCCCCCTTTGCCCACCTTTGCCTCCCACCCCAGCATTGCTCAAGCCCAGCTGCTTCTGGCATCATCAAAGTCATCACCACTCAGCAGCCCCCGCTGCATTTGCGTGTGTGTGGGCTGCGAGTGCAGTCCAGGCCTCAAAACCTCTTAAACTTCTCATTAATGGAGCTCAAGAAAGTGGCCAGAGTTCAGTGGGGCCGAGGATCAGTCCCCGGTGTCGTCCTTCCCGCCGTCTCTGCCAACCCTTCCCGTGAAATATGACAGATGCACTAGGAAATATTTCCTTTTTGTTTGCTGGATGGGTAATAACTTGCCTCAGAGACAGTCTTTATAGTCAGCACAAAAGTAATTTACCTACATGCAGCGCAACCAGATTGCAATAAATCTGCCGCTCCCCGCTCCCGCCGAAGGGCTGGGTCTGCCCCGGGGACCGGCACCCAGGATGCTGCGCCCCTCGCCCGTCCCCTCCTGCCACCGCCCCCGGCCCGGCGCTGCCAGCCCCCCCAACCCGAGCTAATGTTGGCAAGCACCAAAAAAAGTAAATAAATGGGCTGGAGAGCACGGGAATGGCAGCGGGGCCCTAAATCACAAAGCCTTGCCTGTCAGCCAATTTCTCTGCAGAAAGCTCTTAGCAGTTAATTTCTGGCTAATTTATTATCCGTCGGCTTAGCCCTACAGCACCATTAGCAGTACACTGACACAACTGAGTGAAATATTGTCTAATTTATTATCTTATTACTCCTCTGGAACAGGATCAATTAATTACCCATTAAAGTATTTCAGTTGCAGAGATTTATTAGGGGACGCGGCGCTTTAACAGATGATTAGTTATATATGTTTGTTTGCCTGAGGAGCGCAGACTAGCAAATGACTGGAGGGGAAGGGGAAAGACACCGAGTCGGGAGGTAGCTAATGGATCTTTTCTTGACTCTCTGAAAATGGAGCAGTCAATGACAAGAATTATCGACTCATTCACTTGCGGTTTTGAGATAACCATATGTACAGGGAGAGAGAGAGAGAGAGGGGGCGAAGGGAAAGGGGAGAAAAAAAGCCTCACTCAACTGCTTTTTCCATTCAATAAATTTGCTTCAGAATATATTGGATTGGGGTTTGATGGCTATTTCGTGTTTTGCAGAGTGCTGACACTGGTATGATTCAGTAATTATTGTTTCTTTTAAGTTATTGCTGTAATTTTGCTTTCTAAGATCCCAATCAATTCCCGCCTCTCAAGGGCACGCTTGAAAAGCGATATTTGAAAACAGCCCTCTGATAGATTGTGCCGTTAGACAGTGGCTGAGACAAATAGCCTAATCTGGCACAAATTAGCTTGGCTTCCACAGATAGTTTTATACAGCAATGTAAATTATATTGTCAGGGCCAGTCACTTTCCTGCTCAGAGTGCAGCTAACAAGAAGCCATGGAGACATTACCGGGGCTGCCGCTCGCTCCTGGGGCTGCTGCAGAGCCATTTGCTCACCGGGCTGGGGGGTGGAACGGTCACCAGGACCCCCTGATACTCACCCACCCCGTCCCCGCACCGGGAGAACCACCCCACAGCACTGGGGGGGCCGGGGCAAGAAGGGAGGGGGGTCTCGGGGGTCTCAGTGGTGGCCGTCGCCCTACACAGCCCCATCGATACGCTCTTATTTGCCCTCCAAAATTATGTGGGGTGGCTGGAGGTGCTCATTAACCCCAAGGGGTGATTGATGGGGATGATAATGTAACGATCAAGCCCCTCAGATGTCTTGTCAACACATGCCATGGAGGATAGTGGGGGCTGGGATGTGGGAGCAGGACCCCTCGGACATCGGCGGAGGATGCTGGTACTTGACTCACGTGGGAAATCACAGATATCCATAGATAGCACATGGGAAATCATAGACATCACATGGAACATCATAGATACCACATGGAGAATCATAGATATCACGTGGAATATCGTAGATACACCACCTCCACCTTGCTTTCTCCTCCCTGGAAGCAGCCCTGGAGCAGATCTGGCCAGAGGGATGAGACCCAGTCCCAGCACGTGGAGCAGAGATCACAGCCCTGCCCAAGCCATGGGGCTGGAAAGCCATCTCAGATGTCTCCTCCCTGCAAACCCAGCACCCAGCCTCAGGTGAGCCTTTGGGGCAGACCCAGCCGAATTCCCCCCTGTGGCAGCAGAAACTCAATTTACAGGTTCTTCAGGTTGAGACTGGATGAAGTCAGGATGGGCTTAAGCGAGAGGGGAAGGGGGGCTGAGCAAAGCGAATCTGGAACTGCTGTCACTGCACAAGAGCCGTGTCAGGTGCAAACTGTCTGAAAAGCATCACAAAAAGATGTATTTTTCTGCAACTGTAGGCTAACCCGTGGAATTCATCACGGCGAGATATCACAGGCGACCTGAGCAGCATGAAAATGGGATGTTTAGACAACGAAGCGGGTCCATAGCCATTTAATGAGACAGGTTCAATTTAAATCAGGTTATAAGGGATCCGAATCTTGTTTTAAGGCATCAGCAAACCATGAGCTGGTGGAGACAGGAGCCTGCAACCAGGCGGGCCCAGGACACGCTCCCAGGGCTCCTCACCTCTCGCCCCCCAGGTGGGATCCTGGGTTTTGAAATCCTTCCTGGAGAAAAACAGATGGAAACGCAGGCAGAAAGCAGCGAGCTCAAGGCTCTGGTGAGGTGGAGGGAGTCACACTCCTCAGTCCTGCCTGAGGAGACCCTTGGTCTCAGCTCACACGTGCAGCAGCAGGTCCATAACGTGCCCACACTGACCTAAAGCAGTTGTCTCGTGCCACAACAGAGAGGTAGCTGTGTCAGGAGGGAATTTGTGACTCTGGGGGAATAAAAAAGCCAGGAACAGGCTCTGCGGGAGCAGATGGAGGATGCTCTTGGCCGCAGTGAGAGCCGCGGGCCCTTCTTAACCTTGCAAATGGCTCCTGTAGCGGGAGGGACGGGTTAGATCAGGCTGGGAGGGCTCCATCTCCTGAGGAAAAGCTTCTTAATTTTCACTTCACCCTCTTCAGAGCAGCAGTTTAGCACGAGCTCTCGGAGGTGGAGCTGACGACTGTGGTGACAATGCTCAGATGGAGCAGGGAAGCAGCCACCGTGCCCATCCAGTTAGTGATTATAATACTGGATATTATAATACTGGAATGACGCTGATTTGGAAATACAGCCCCAAGAGATACAGAGGAATTCATTAAAAATGAGGAACCAGGGAGAAGGACTTGATTTGGAGACCTTTTAGCTCTGCTGAGCTGGTCTGAATGTCCTTCAAATTCACATGAAACAAGCCACAGTGTCTTCAGTCACCTGCATGACATGAGTTTATGTGTTCTCAGCCCACTTCCCACTGGGAGAGGTGCTTGCTGTAGGAGATACAGCAGTTTATGCGATGGCATGTTCTGTTTGACGAGTTCATAGGCTCCTTGAACCTCTTCCCAGAGTCTCCAAAATTATCTGAGCCCAGCAGAGGAATGGCAAAAATGGTCTTAGTCTGGTTCTTCTCGAAGTTGAAGAACCCAGTGGTGAAGAAGGACAAATTTGTCTCCATGGGAGGAACAGGGGACGTAGGACAACTCCAACCCACATCACCCCGGAGTCCGCACTGACTGGAGTACCCTGGGGAAAGCCATTTTCTATCCCACTTGCTGACTCCGTGTCTCAGCCCACTCCCTCCGCTCAGATCTGCAGACAAAGCCAGAAATAAACACGGTTTTAATCTCGCGCCGGGACGGGTTAGTCATAGGCACTGCTTTCAAGTGGTGCCAGCTTGGTGGTGTGATGGGTGAGCCCCAGGAGCAACCTGGCATTAACTCATGCCCCAAAGGGCGTTCCAGTGGTTTGGGTGCTGCATTCCTCCAGCTCTCATGGAAACACCCCTGTTTTCCTGTCGGAGCCTGCCTCGTAGGCACTAAGGAGCAGCACCCCCACACTCCGCACACTGAGAACCACACTCCCAACTGCAGTCAGCTTTACATCAGCAGCAAACATCTCTGCAGGTGGGGTTCATCTTGCTTGGCTTCAGCCGTCAACAGGAGACATCTCCATCTGCAGCCGTCACCCCGGGCTCCGTTTAGATGGAGGAAAACAAGCGTTTGTGGGGATTTCTCTGCCCTGTTTCAGACACCTCGGATGGGGCCGGGCTGACTCAGAGCCCACAAGGGTTGCTTTTCTCTGTGGGTTTTCTGGGGAGTTTTGAGCAGCAGGGAGTTTGACATCGTTGGTGACCATGTTTGGTCAACCCTGGAGATCTCTGTAAGGGAGGGATATGAAGCCAGAGGCGACAACCTCTGCGCTTCCAGCTGGATCACAGCACAGGGGCGACTGGTTCCCAGTTTGCTCTGGGAAGGGGCTGGGCAGGAGCAGAGCTGTTGGCTGCCCCTCTCCTGTTTAGCTCTGTGTCTCTGCAGGTCACCTTCTCATCTCCTCCTTGTGCTCAACAAAAATCAATGCTCTAATTTGCCAGTGTGCAACAAAACAACTGTGATGACTGGAACAGAAATAGGAGCGTTTCCCTACAGGCTCGGAGCTAAAAATGGTGCCGGTCGCTGTAACGCAGCTTCCCTCTGGCAGCTCAGGATGCTCCTGTGTGCCCGGGGGTGTGGATCTGAGGGGTGCAGACCCCCAGTGTCAGCGGGGTGATGCTCTGCTCCCACCCAGGGACACCCCTGTCCCAGGGAAAACCGCTGCCCGCTGGGGGCCATTCAGCCGGGCTGGAGGAGGGGGCACCGGTCCCAACCCATCTCTTGATCTTCAGGTGTGAGATGTGGGGGGTCCCCTCCACCCCCTCCCCATTGCCCTGAGGTTATTACACCAGAGGTGCAGGGCAGAAGAGGAGCATTCCCCGGATGAGAAACCGGGACTCTCGTTGTCTCTGAGAGACTTGCCCAAGGTTGGACAGAGCCAGGAGCTGAGCCCAGACCCGCTGCCTCGGCCCCAAATCCACCCTCTCCTGTGGCTGCAGCTCTCCTGCCTGCTCCAGCCACTGAGCCACGGCTCTGGGAGGGTGTCACTGCCCTGATTTAGGGGCTTGACCTTGGGGAACGCTCCTGCAAAAGCTGTGGTTTCCTGAGCACGGCTTCACGTGGCCTGCTATGAACACTTTGCAGGTTACACATATATTTGGGCATCTAGCAACAGGGCAGGACAAAAAAAATAAAAATACTCATGGAAGAGAGAAAGAAGGGATGAAAAAAATAAACCCCATCCCTTTTATATCTCCAGGCTGCCTTCAGCAACAGCATTCCTAAATAGGAGAGGTTAAATATATTGCTGCCATTACACTCTACAAGGAACACATTCCATAAAAACGAAGGTGCCGTAAATTATACAAATATGATGCTAACAAGCCAGGAAATGCACTGCTAATGAGGTCAGCTATAGAACTCCTGCAGTGCTGCAAATCATGTGCCAATCCAGCGCAGGAGGCACAGGAGCAGCCCTGGGTCAGCATTTTCCGAGCGCATTTGTAACCTGCTGTTCGGCGAATAGTTACACAGGTAGATAAAAATCCTCCTCCTCTCCTTGTTTATGTGTCAAATAACCAAGGCACCAGACAATCCCGCTCTGCATTAATGGACCTCGCTATTATGCCTATTGTTCTGTGGCGCAGAGTGGAGAATTAGTCACTGCGATGTGCAAATATTGGTTACAGTTTGGAAGCAGGCACGCTTTTGTGTTCCTACCAGACCTGCTCCTGGAGGAATTATACACGCTGGCACCAGGGGTTCTTTTTTTTTTTTCCTCATACGTACTGTGTTTGCTAAAGCTCTTGAACAAAAAAATAAAAAATAAAATAAACATGTTGGCGGCAGCTAAGTCATTAGCTCACTCTGCCTTCCTCTCCTGTTAGGCAGCGGGACAATGAACACGTTGAAATGTGGCATTTAGGAACCAAAACAAGAAACCTGCCCAAAATCTGTGAGCTTGAAAAAAAAAACCTCAACCTCCTTCGGATTGTTTCACCCCAGAATTTGAGGCAAAGCCCACCCCCCCGCCCCGGCAGCACTGCAGGGGGGGCATAGGCCAAGACTCTCACAGTGTCGTGGTCCAGCACCTCTTCTCCCCTGCATCAGAGCAAGGAGAAACCCCCCAAAATAGCCCTCACCCCACAGAATGAGCCCGGGCTGGGCTGCACACAAGGCATTTCCAGGTTCCCTCAGCCATCAGCTCTTTTTTCTGCCCCACAGAGTGTGGGATTTTGAGCACAAGGTGCCACCTGGGGATGGGGTCCCACCACAGTCACCCCGTTTCTCCTGAGCCCCACACGTGCAGGCTCGACACTGAAGGACCGAGTGTCCCAAAAGCATCTGCCGTCGCGTTGACCTCCCTGGGGAGGGAAGATGCTCAGAGCAGATCAACGCAGCTCGGGCAAAGTGTGAAATATGCATTTCTGCCTTTCATTTCCATATGGTTTTTATGGGTCCTCCATGCAGAAACAAGAGCAAAAGCCTCGTTCAGAAGCCTCCCAGCTTGGCAGATTTATTACCAAATTAAGGAAGGAGGAAGCACATCAGCTGTCTGGCCCAGGTAGAGGGGATTATCTCTGCTTGAGAGGAACCAGACAAAGCCATGGCTTGAGCTCAGAAAGGCTTCCCATCACCTCCAATAAAGACTGTGAAGTTTGGAGTGCCTGAGACCAGCTCTGTGGCAAAAATGGCCTTTTTTTTTTTGCTGCTGACAGTTTGTGCAGCTGCTTGACCACCCGAGAGCCAGCCATGGCCACCCGAGAGCCAGCCGTGGCCACCCAGGGCTCCTTGGGCAGGAACCAGCCCAGAGCTCCAAGCTTGTTGTCTCTTCTCATGCAAATAACTGTTGCAAGCAGAAATGCATTTCTATATTTAATAAGCTGGATATTTACGTTAACTAAATAGCAGCTAATTATGAAAACATACTTAAGAGTCTGAGCAATTAAGCAATAATATATTACATAGTTATCAAGCCTCCAGTACACATGTCCTTAATAATCAAAATATTAATATGCAGCTACTCTTCTACAGCAACTCTGCTATTATACAGAGAATGTCCTATTACTGCCAAATTAAATGCATAGTTAGGCGAATTTAGGACACTTAATTTAATGTGTTCCCAAGAGTTCACTATGGCAGATTCTCAAGACAGGCCTCTATCTAGGTAGCACAGAATTCCAGGAATTGCTCCTTGCTCCAGGGCCACACGGCTTCCTTTGCTCGGAGACACCATTAACCCGTTTGTGGCAGCAAATTGTGAGGGAAACAGCTAATTCCAGGGGCTGTGCTCTCACAGAGCTCCCATCGGAGCCACCACCAAGAATGAAAGAATCATGTTCAACGCGCTTTTTAATGGATTGCAACAGAATGGAAGTGAGAGATATTGTAAAGAGGAGCAGGAGCTGAAGGTGGATGGGAAGAAAGCGAGTAGGGGAAATAGCGGGCAGAGCCCCTGTTGGCCCAACCACAGAGTTTTCATTTATCCAGTTGCCAGGCTCAGAGCCCAGGGACTGAACTGGTGGGTGTTTGTCGGCTCAAACTCTTTCTTCTTTCCCCTCCGTGTCAATACTCTCTGTTGTATCTAGGCATTGGCTCATGGCAGGGCAGCGGGTGGGAAATGCACCTGTAAATCCCTGCTGTATAAAGACTCGGGGAATATTTCCCCTTGTGTATTGTGCCCGTTGCTGTTCGAGAGCTGCTGCATCCCTGTGCCAAAGGGAAGGTGCTGCCAGGGGTACCCAGAGAAGGGCACCCAGCTCCTGCCCTGGGATATTGTCATTTATAAGACTTTTTATTTAAACCCCATCACAATAGGCCTGGTTCTTCATGGCTTTACACGTTTGCTGGAGTGCAAAGTGGGTGTGAAGTGTAAGCAGGCTGATTTGGTAACAATTTACACCTTGTTCTGCATTGAAATAAATAAGGATGGGCAGGGCTTTGGGGGTGCGCTGAGTTCCTGTGGTGCTGCAGCAGTGGGAAAAAGGCAGAAATGTGAGTTCCTCTGTTCTGAGGCTGGTTTAGTTAAAAAAAACCAAAAAACAAAACTCTAACTTTAGCATGTGAATTTACCTCTGTGGTTACTCTGTCAAAATAGTTACCCTCGGAGTGCCTGTGGTTGCTTGGGGAGCTCTGATATTTACTGTCCAACAGTTAAATTCCCCAAGAGCTGGGATGTCAGTGGGAGCTGTAGAGGGAACAGTGGGGACATGAACTGGGGTCTTCTCTGGCACTGGGGTCTGCCCCTGGTGCATCTTTCTGGTGGCAAACTGGTCCATCCTGGGCCCTTAGCGAGAGAAGCTGATGTTTCTGAGCTGTGTCTGGGTCCCAGGTGACCGGTGGAGCACTGGCCTCGCTTTCCCCATCAATGTGGCTTTTTCTGCCAGAGCTTTGATGAAGGAGTAAGGCTCCAGGACCTGTGCAATCTGGGTTTTATTTTTGGGGGGTGATGATTCCTGCTTCTGAGCTGCTGGTGTGGAAAAACATGAAATGCCCTTTTCTTCCAGCTCCCCAGCTGGCACAGAGCCCTTTGGAGGGTCGTGGTGGAGCTGGCCCACGGTGATGAGGGTCTGCTGGGGAGGTCAACCAAAAAGCAGCAGTGTCCTGCGTCCTTCTGCCCTCTGTCCTGCTCTGCAGAGGAGCTGCTGCCACCGCTGCTCTTGGTCGTATGTTTTTAAGGCTTTATCTGCCATATGGCTTCCAGTTGGGATGATTTATGGGGTGAGGAAAGCACGCTGATAAATTTTACGGCTGGGCCCCGCGCAGACTGGGGGTATCAACAGCCCCATCCAGACAGCCCTAATGGAAACTGCCGGCACCGAGGAGCAAGGCGTTATTTATGACTGTCTGTAATGCCACCCTTGGAAATTTATCATCGCTTCTGCCAGGCAGGCTGGAGCTGCAGCTGGAAGGGAAAGGTGGAGGCGAGAGGGCAGGACGGGTGCTTTTTTGGGGAAAAACAGAGCTGAGGGACTGTGTGAGCAAGCCCAGGGGCTCAGCAGAGCCTGGCCAGGCTTTGTCTTGGGGGTGGAAAAGGATGTGCAGGTGGTGCCTGCCTGGGCTCTGCTTCAGCCATAGGCTCCAAAAGCTGGCACTGAGACCTTGAGCCTGGTGTAAGGAGATGGCTGTGAATGTCCCTTCCCAAGCTGGTCCCCAGCCTTACTGCCTGGCCGTGATGCTGCGAGCAGCCAGTGGGACTGAGGGGACACAGAGGCCCAAGGTCACCCCAGAAATCCACAGGGGAAAATAAGCCCCAAGAAGGGAGGGTGGAAAATCAAACCCCTCACGGCTGCTGCTGGGCTGGAAATGGAGGGGATAAATCAGGGAGTGGGGGTGTGGAGAGATGCTGGTCCCCCCTCTTCTCAGACGATGCTAGCTTGCTGGAGGAATGAAAAAAATAATAAATTTAAAAAAAAATTAAAAGGGAGCAGCTATAAAATCTAGATACTAATAAAATGTTCCAGGAAGATGAATTCTTCCGATATAATGGTGATCCCTGATACTGAAATGTTCCACAAATACATTTTCATAGCCCCACTCAGTATTATTTGTAGATCTTTTTGCAACCCTTGTCAACAAATTCCTGATAAAAAGGAGACACTTTGCTGTGTGCTAAAGCTATGAATTTAAGAAGTGTCAACTGGTCCTTATTTATGGCGCAATCTTTGGCTTTCTCATTTTACTGATGTGGTTTGGTGCAGACTCGCTGCCTCCCTCCCCGCGCCCCTCTTTGGGATATTAATGCTGCCGCCGTCTCGGGGAGAGCACTGACTTTCTCAAGGTGCAGAGAAGTTATGCTCTGCAGACAAATCTCTCCTGAGTAGGAAAATCCATCAAGGGGAGGTGAGGGGGCGGGGGGGGGGGGGGGGGGGGGGGGAACACACCGCTTTGGCAAACATGGAAATTCTGCCGGGCGATGCCAGTGTTTGCTCAAGTCTCCCTGGGCTGGGTGATGATGGGGACAACGGGTGAGGAAGCAGCTGGTTAAATAGAAGCATAATCCCTGTGGAATGGGATGGAGGGGGTGGGAAGGGGAAGGTTGGGAGCTCCCTCCCTGTGTGAGCCAAGGGGCTGCCGCTGCCTGCCCCCTCCCTTCCCTGCACGGACCAGAAAGGGAGGAAACGGCTCAAAATCCTGCCTGGAAGTGTGGGTTTTTCCCACGGGGTGTCTGTGGAAGGAAGGGAGAGCTTGGAGGAGAGGGAAGGGCTGTGGGAGTGGGATGTTAAGCAGCAAGTGTCCCCAGAAGTGAGCAGGGCAAGGTGGTGGTCGTAGGGTGGGAAGGGCATCTCTGAGCACGTACAGCAGAGGACAAAATCATCAGACTTGTTTCTTGGTGAAGTGTGTCAAGAAATTTTCATCTCAAAGGCTGCGTTTGGTGTCCAGCTGACCAATAAACACTGCTTTGCCTTGGGAGAGCTGCCTTGCCCAGCTATAACTCAGGGCTGGATCCTTAACTTTCCCTTAGAAGTTTGATCTCGGGGTTGGTTGGGTTCCTCTCGGTTGAGCAATGGTCCCGTGACTTCGCCTCGGGCTCTCCCTCTGCAAACGCTCCATCCAGGACTAATAAAGGAGGCTGTGTAAAGCCCAGGGTCTTGGGAAAGACTTTTCCGGTACAAATCCATGTACAAATCAACAACAGATTATTCAGAGTCGGTGCTTGGAGGGGGGGGGGTGACAGTAGTTACTCAAATAACTGCTAAGAGGATGTTGGACTTTCCAAGTTTGCTCACAGAAAGCTGTGCCACGGTGGAGAGGCTGTAGGGAGCTGGGTGAAGGTCTGGAGTTCCATCTCCCTGCTGGACAACCCCCTGAGTCCCAGCCTTTTGCTATTCCCAGGGAGGGAGCTCCCAGTTGCCCCAGTAGTCCCTGAAGGCCACACAGCTCCTGCATTCCCTGGCCTGACAGTACCACAGCCTGGAGCGAGGGCTGGACCACGGGGCCCGGCTGGGACTGGAGGAGGGATGCTGCAGCACCAAAAGATCTCCTTTGGACCCTGCAAGGAAAACTCAGCTGTAACTGTGATGGGAAGCTCCTGAGGAGCATCGGTGGGGGCAGTCTGCAGGGGGGGCCGTGCATGGAGGGGAGGGACTGGTTGACAATGGCCCCAGCTGCTTCTGGAGATCTCTGTGCCCTTCTCTGCCCTGAGCTCTGCTTCTGCAGCCTCCTCCCAGACCCAAAGTGCAAAGGTAGAATTGGGAGCCAGTGGTGGGGATCAGCAAAGGGCACCCAAGCAGTGAGCCTGGATCAGGGAGGAGTTTTCAACATGGAAACTTGAGACAAAAAGACACTTTCTAGGTCCTTTGCTCTCACAAACATCATCTGCTCTTTTGTGCACCTCTCGCTCTTCCCCAAAGGGATGTGGGGGTTTTTGCTGGTCCCTGAGGTGAAGATCTCTGCTCGCACTCCCTGCAGAGCACAGTTGTGCCTGGCTGAGGATGATCCAAGGTTCCAGGGGACCAAGGGCACAGTGTTCCCACTCTTACAAATGAACTGGGAGCACTGGGATTCCCTGGGACAAAGGACCAGTAAACAGGCCTGATCTCTCCTGCTCTTTCAGAGGTGCTTGGGTGCCTCAGGGACAATTAGCTCCCAGTTTGCAGATCCTGTTTTAACTATGGCACATGTTCATAATTTAAGGCCTTTACAATGGTGCTTGGTTAACACCGGAGCCCACTCCCTGCTGCCCATACCTTTTGTTTGGGTGATTTACTATTCCTCTGTGCCCCTCTGCCCACTGAAATTCATAACAGCTTTCACACAGCCATAGAAAGCTCATAATTATAGCTGTGTCTGGTAGTGCCATTGGAGCTAAAGGGCCTGCTGGCACTTTCTTTTAACAGGAATCCAGCTCCCAGCTGGAATGAAATTTGCCCTGCTGATGGGGTCTTTTTTATTAGTTTGTTTGAGCCCTTATTAAAAAAATACTCGGGTTTTTTGGCAGCACCGGTCCCGTGTGCTCCACCTTGGAGTCTCCTGTGCTCCGACTCGGAGTTTTCAAAGGAGTCTTGGGAGTTGGGCTCAGCAGAGCCCGGACACTTCACCACGTTGCCCCGGGGCTGCTGCTGCCGGGGACAGTGATACCGATTGTTTGGGTTTTATAAGAGAGGTTGGGTTTTAATTATTCGAAGTCGCCCAGGCAAACGTGCCAGAAATCAGGTATAACCCAATAAAAGCCGTCCTGTTTAGGTGCTTGGTGATCTACAGACCTCGCTATCCACTGCAGCTTTTTTTTTTTCCCCATTTAACTCCGTTTGTGTTTCTTAAAAGGAGGTGGTTTGCCTTCTCGTGGTGAAATGTCACATTGGGGTGACAAGGGTGTGGGGTACCAGCGTGTCCCCCCCCCGGAATGGGGTCCCAAGGACACTCATTCAGGGGAAGGGATAATCCTCTGCCCCCAGGGATGTCACAGCAGAGAGGGAGGAGGAGGAAGGGCAGAAAGGACAGTTGGAAAAGCAGAGAAGAAAGTGTCTCCAGGGTGGGTGAGAGGGAGCGCTTGGGGAAACACTCCAGCTTTGCTTTGTCTCCTGTGTTTTTGTCTGGGGACCTTGGTCAGTGTTTGAGCAGCTTTTGGAAGTTACCAAAGGTGATGGATGTCCCACCCAGGGATGGGGAGGGGGCCGGTGTGCAGTCACCCACCACGCAGCCCCAGAGGAGCTCAAACACCTCTTGTTCCTGGGGGTTTATTCCTCACTTGCCTCTCAGAGCGGGTGGGATGTTGTGGAAGGGCCATGTGTGGGGTGGAGGTGTCTCCAGAGGGAGCTGCTTTGGGAAGAAGCAGGGATATCCATGGGGTATTGAACCTGGGAGCTGCTGTGGGTGCCCAGGTGCTCCCCTCTCCTTTCAGCCCTACAAATCACTGCTCAGGCACTCGCCAAAGAGTTCCTTTGCCTTATTTTCAGCCCCTCTGTGGCTGCTGCCAGCCATTCCTTGCAGGGTCCTTGGCAGGGGCACCCCTCTTGCGCAAGCACTGAGCCATGGAGCCAGGGGAACGTGGAGAATCCAGTTACAGGGAAGGATACGGAACCGTGAGACATCTTCCAAAAATAGAGAGAAAGACCAGAATAGGTGGGTCATGAATCTCGGGGGCAGAAAGCGGGTCCAGCATCGCAGCGGGAGGGACACATGCCTCCGATGTGCCAGCCGTGCCCCAGCCACCAGCCGTGTTCCACCTCAGGTTTCGAGGTATAAATTCCCATCAAGAAACCAGCTGAAAGGAGAATCGTGTCATCTGAGCCCCAAGAAGGGGTCACACAGGCATGGTGGGATCCTGGTGACTCAGTCCAGAGGACGTTCCTGGCAGCACCGCTCCTCACCCCGAAACCCAGGAGGGGTTTAACAGCAGGAGACACGTTTCATGAAAGCTTCCATGGCAAAAGGGTAACGGGAAGATCCCAGGGAATTTCTTAGTGCAGTTTGGCATTTGTGGGTAAAATCAAGTGACGGGAGCGGGTCCAGGCTGGCTGTAGGGAGGTGGCAACTCCCAGGATCAGCTCTTCCCTGCTCCTGTACCACAGAGTCCTGGTGCTGTTGGTGGCAGAGTAGGGCTCCTCGTGCAGACACACATTTTTCTCACAAGGCTTCCTCATCAGACCAATTTGTGCAATCTTTAGTCCTTCCTTATGCTCCAGGATGATACAGATACATCACAATGGCTGAGACAAGGCCTTTTATTCATGGTGCCAGAGGGTTTCTTTAGCCAAAATGCTTCATCTTTAAGAACTAGATCCTCTGAAATGGTGCTGGGTTGTCTGTATAGATGAGGAAAAGCAGAGACTAATAGTTCTGTGAATTCCTCTGTTGATTGGGAATGCCAGGGCTTTTTGTTGGTGCTTGTAGTTGAAGGCAATTGCTGTGTGTTGAACAGAGACTGCAGCGTGTATTTATTTACCTCTAAAGAGTTTTATTGCTTCCACACACACGCATTCTTTGCTGATTGGAACATCCTGAAAGCACAGCTATGTGTGTGCCAGCGCCCTGCAAAGCAAAGGGCCCGTTCTTGCAAGGTTTTCCTGCTCCAGCGATGGCTCCAGGGTCAGCTCACAAAAAGAAGGTCATTCAAAAGACAAGTTGATGTTTAGAAACTGATAACCACCGGGTTCTGCTGAAAGGGATTTGATTTCCCCATCTAAAAGGAGATCTTTGATTAGTGACTGATGGGGCAACTTCAAAAGCTCACGGGGTCTGGCTGAGATAAGCATTCCAACCTGGGATGCTCCTTCCGAAAGCCTCTTTGATCTGGAATTAAAGCTCGAAATCTTGCAGCTTTTATTGTGAGATTTCCAGTGTTTCTAATGACGCACCAGGCACAATAGGATCCACCTGGCTTTTCCAGCAGGAAACTGGTGGGGCATGGGTTTAGCCCTGGCTTTCGGGGGCTGAGGAGGCTCCCTGTGGCAGAGCACAGCCCCAAAGCCCCTTCTCAAGACTGGGAGGGGAAGAAAATTAGCCAAACCCCTCTGTTTTAGGGGGAGCAGGACCCTGGTCACAGCTCGTGGTTCCTCTCCAAGGTTGCCTCTTACACCAGGGACTTCACCAGGGTCAGTGTGAACCACAGCCTTGGATGCTGCTCAAAGGCACTGGATGTTACTGGGAGCTCCCCAGTTTGAAGGTTCTGGAAGGGACCCTGTCTCCCCCAGTTGGCTCTGTTTGTGCTTACTCTGCAATATTTGGTTCCAAGAGGCAGTGGCTGTTCCCATCCCCTGTGCTGGTGAGCACTGACAGGGAGCTCCTACCCGCTCCTCGGGCTTAGGCATAAAATGTGTCACACCTGGAAGTAATTAGAATGAATCTTTACTAATTCATAGCTAATTGCACAATTACTCTTCTGTGAGATTCAACTCTCGAAAGACACTTCAACACATGAAATAAGTTTCTCCAAATCTGGCTTGGAGAAAAAAAAAAAAAGCATGAAAACATTAGGCTGCATCCAAAACATGGTATTTTTTTTTTTGTTTTTCTTTTCAAATCATGTAATTCTTTCTGAATGTATTTCAAAATGCTCAGAGCCGGGAAGGATGTTTTTTTCTGCTGATTTCTGAAGGGGAGACATGGGGGGGGTCCCATGTGAGCTGTGTTCCTGGGGTGCACAAGCCCAGGAGCTGCATCCCCCGTGGTGTGTCACCCCTGGCTCTGGCAGACGGGCAACGGGGGCTCGGGGCTGGCCGGGCTCTCGGCTCCACGTGAAGGACACAGGGAGCCCGGTGGTGCCGCGGTGAAGAGGTCCCCAGGCCGTGCCCTGCAGCCCCCGGTGCGGGACGGGGAGCAAACCCCACCGACCTGCTTTGAGGAGTCACTTGAGGCGGTGTCTCTGTCTCCCGCGCCCCTGCAAGTGATGTTTACTATTTAATAAGATGTGATGAGACTCTTCTGATACTTCAAAGGCAGCTGACAGTTTTGTTAGAGAAAATCAAGGAACTTTTGGACAATTATGGTGAAGGCTCTGACAGCAAGAAAACGCATAAACCTTGTAACTGTAACTAGCACCAAAGTCAAAGATTCTTCCCTGGAAACAACTTGAATATTCATTTTATCCATTAAGCGTCACTTTTTTATTTATTTATTTTTATTCTGTGCTTTTTTTTAATGTCACTTTGCTTCCTTCATGCCCAGGAGAGCTTTTTTCTTGTTGCAAGATGTGAATCTTTCCACTTTCTTGAACTGTCCCCGCTCCAAACGGGCGGGAATCAGGGGGGGGGACGCACTGTGGTCCCCACTTTGCAGGTGTCTTATAAGACCAAGAAGCTCCGATTCCTCTGTGAGCTCTGCCGGAGCCGGGCAGCGCGGTGATGGGCTGGGGGTGTCAGCAGCAAAAACCCCGAGTGACTCCCTAGGGCTGGGCTTGGAGCTGGGAGACGAAAAATATTAGTAATTCAGGCAAGAAGGGCCAAACTTAAATATCCCTTGAAAGCATCTGACAAAGCAGGTGAATCAGAATGAAAACCAGCTGAGCTCTTCCTCTGGGTCATCCGATATGCTGATTTCCCCCTAATAGTGATTGATGTTTAGCTTATAGACGTATTGTCAAGCGGACACACAGGGCTTTTTTCCAGTTGATGTTCAGGGAAAGTGTTTCATTTAATCACAGGCCCTCTATCACTCAAGCCAGCGAGAAGGAAATTTGATAATATGGATGTAAAGCTAAAGCTGCTGATCTAATAAGAGTTTTGCGTGGCGTTGGCAGGGACAGGCGGTGACAGCTCAGCCATGTGCTCGGGTGACAATTACCCCTTAGAGGAGCCAGCACCTCCTGTTGCCCCATTAGCCCACGGAGGAGACAAAACTGCTAACTGGGGACAACTTTCAGGTTGTGTGAGACCAGCCCAACTTTTGGAGGGACAGGGGAATGGCTGTGAGAAGCGATGCCCCGGTGTGGGGCTGCCTCTTGTTGTGGGGTCCAAGCCCCATCGCTGGGTACCCCCCAGGAGATGCTGAGGGGGGGGCTCTGTGCTTCTGGTGCCCTTGGTTTTGCCGGTGTATGATGTACGTGTCCCCTTTTCTGTTTCCATCCCCATCAAGCTGGACCCCCCCGACCCCTCCAGCACTTGGGGACCGGCCATATGTGACACCCCCCCCCTCTCCTGGCTACTTCAGTGCCCCGTATCGCACCCTCCGGGAGTCACTCAGAAAAGTAATTGGCCAAAGATTATTCTGTATAATTGAATGGCAGGGGCTTTGTATACCAAACAGGGACTTGTCTTTGTCAAAAAGTCTTTACAAAGTATCCAGCTCCGGGTGTCAGGGAGGACAAGTTTTTTAATCATGTTAAAATGATTTATTTAAACGTCAAGCCATGTCACCTCACTTCCTTTCATTTTTCAAACTGTTTGTGTTTTTTCTGGATGATAAATTTATCTTCAGACAGCCTCAATATGACTAATTAACTTTGAAATATAAGAACCAGATGTGTGAGCTGGAGAGCTTTCTGAACTCATGCCAGGCATTTCCCCCCCCCCCCCCTCCTCGTTCCCTCTCCTCTCCCTTTCCCCGCTGCCTGCGCCAAAATCGCTTTGCAAACACCCACAGCACAGGGAGAAAAACCCGGTTAAGAGACAGACGGACCCTCTTCCCCCTCCTGCCCCGCTCTGCCCCAGCCCAGGTTAGATTTTTACCTCTGGAGATGGTCCCTGCAGTGACGGGATGAGCTGCCGACGTCCCCGCGTACCTGCCGTGATGCTGTTTAATGTGGAAGTCAAGCTGCCACCATTCCTTTGCCACATGAAAGGAAATCAAAGCTGGATGTGACACGAAGTGATTTCTTTTAAAGACGATCCTCCTGTGTGAAGTGGGTTTTCCCCTTCTCCTCCTCGTTTCAGGAGGCGATCACTCCGAGCTGCTGGCAGAAGGGAAACATTTATGTACTGATTAATTAAGCAAAGCCTCTCAGCTTAATTTCTTCTCACTGTGACGTACGGGTTTGTCCCTGTGGCAGGCACAGGGCAAGGATGGGGGTGGGTGGGCGAGGGCTGGGTCCTGGCTCCAGGGTCTCCTCCTATTCCCATCACCCTCCCCAAACTCACCCCAAACCCCCAGCTGGGGGCAACTGGTGGGTGCGGGGGGTCTGCTGTGCCAGAGCAGCACCCCCCAGGACAGGATGGGATGAGGGGATCAAGCAGGTGATGGCAAGGTGCTGCTGCCCACGAAGGAGGAGAGGCTGTCCCCTCTCTCGTAGGCTTTGTTTGGCAAAACACTCATTAATCACAAAATGTGCTGAAGCTGATGGCGGCGAGGGCTGGCTCCGATTCCCTTGCTGTTCCTCAGAGCTGTCCCGTTTCAAAACCCACAGACAAACACCAGTTTTCAATTATTTTGCATTTCACAGCCCAATGGGGCACGTGCATTGACAGCACAAGGGCTGGGACCAGCTCTGGCCTAGGGAGGGTTCCCGGGGTGATGGTGCTGCCCGAGCGCGGCCCAGCTCAGGGAGGGGAAAATGAGTTTTCTTGGATCTTGGTGATGAGAAAACCCTTCCCTGCCCACAGCCCCCAGCTGGGGCAGCACCTCTCTCCGGTGCTAACGAGCCCTTCGACTAATGGGGCTGGTGAGATGCGATGGAGAGGGGCGGGAAAGCCCTGGGATGCGTGGGTACCACAATCCTGTGGGAAAGGATGTCCCTGCCGGGAGCTTTCTGGGCCAAGAGATCAACCCCAGCGTCTCCAGAGGAGCCGGGGTGACAAGACAGGGTCTTTTTCTGCCCCTTTTGGGGGTTCTGGTGTCTCTGGCCAGGGGCAGCAAGAAACCATGGTCAGAAGCTGCCTGGCTCTGCTCCCCGGATCCCCCGGGGCTGGCAGTGATGCACGGTCACCTCACCAGGGGAGTGACATCGCCCGTCAAGAGAACTTCAACAAATGTCTCTTCAGCCAAAACAGATTTTTTCAAACAAAGTGTAAATATTCATGTAAAAATGTTGATTTCGGTGGAGATTTTCCTCATCTTCTTGGAACTGGTAATCAAAATAATGTTTTTTAAATTGCTGTTTTTAAAGACCTTTTTTTTTTTTTTTAAGTTTTCATTTCAACAACCCTGAATTTATTCTGTGGAAAAACTTCAGTCAAAATTATCAGGTCTGTGTGTTAAAGGGAGATGGCTGCTGGTTTTTTAACCCCTTCCAGCATGTGATCTTTTATGAGTGTGCTTCACATTCACTCCTGCTCGTCGCTGAGAACACAAGGGGCTGATGAGGTCAATTCTTTTAATCCCAGCTTTCCCACAAGTTTCCTCCCAGGGTGGCTTTGCCCACCCAGCACCCGAGGGGGACTCTGTGCCCTGGGCAGGGGCTCACTTACATCCACGGAAAAAAGGTGTGGAGACCCCCTGGCTGGCCACGAGCACTGGAACAGCCAACACCGTAAGGACAAATAAGTGGATAAATTGCACTGCCCAGTGCGAGGCAGCTCAGGGCCCCTTCTCCTGCTTCTCTTTCCTCCAGCAGATGAAACGCTCTGTCCGGAGGCTGTGCCCGGGGCGAGGGGAGAGACATGAGTCGGGGATGGGGCCGGGGGGGGGACCCGGTGTGGGAGCCGGTGCCGGGCATCTCCCTCCACGCTCGGCTTGTTAGGGCCGCGATGGAACATTTCAAACACAACAGTATTAAAAAATGAGCTGAACTTTCCCCTCCCCGTGCCTCAGCCGTGCCCTAAATATCCATAACAAGCTGCGAAAGCCGGCTGGGCGCGAGCGAGGAGCCATCAGCCGATGTTGACAGCCTTGATGTCTTGGCGGGCAGGATCCAACAGCATCTCCCACTGTATGGCGCTAGATATTTAATAAAGTAAAACCCCCAGGATCAAGAAGGCTGCAATCCCTCCCAGCTCCTTTCTTCTGCTTTGCTCGAGCTCTTTCAAGCCTGCCTCCCGTCTCTCTCCAGAAAATCCTTTCATGCCTCCCTCACCAGACTGACATTTTGACAAGTTGCCACGAGTGACATCTGATTTGTACAAATTTCAAGACTAATAAATCTACCTGTCAAAGCGGAAACTTTAAAAGGAGCTAAGCCCAGCGGGTATAGTTTAACAGAACTCAAGTTGATGAAACTGTAGGATGGAGAAATTATATCTGTCACAATCCACCCACATTAGTTCTGTAGAGATGTTGGCAACTGAAACAAACGTCTTTCACAGCCTGGAAAAAAAAAAAAGGAAAAAAAATAAAAGGAGACTGTTAATACTGTGAGTAACAAGTAACAGTTCTATTTGTAAACTAGCAAATTTATTTATTTAATTTTTAATTTGCTTGCAGACGCGTGAGGGAGGGAGCGACCCTCCCTGCTCCCGCACACCATTGTGAGTCCTGGTGATGTGGCACGAGGTCCTGGTGCTTTCACATCCCCCTCCATGTTCTGGCCCCTTGCTGTGGTTCTGACAAGGAGGGGATGATGTTCCTGCGAGGCCACAGGACTTGGTGCCATAAATGGATCCAGCCATCAAACCCTCTGGGTTTCTCCCCCTCCGTGGGCTGAGCCCGGTGCGATGCTCCATCCCCCAGCCCTCGTTTTTGTGCTGGTATTTCCTTCTCTTCTCTCTGCCGTTGGTGACCCCCCTGCACCAAGAGCCTGGGACACAGCAGGGACGTGATGCCAGATTTATCTCCCATCTACAAACCTGAAACTTTTTAAGGGTTCTGCTCGACTTTGTGGTTCATTTCCCTGGGAGGGGGCAAACACCCGCAGCCAAGGGTCTGGGAGCTCCCCTGGGGGGCTCTGTTGCTGCAGAGGCAGCGTAGGGGCTGCAGGGAGGGAGACCCCAAACCCCTTCCCATTCCCCCACCTCGGATCCAAGGACTTGAACCCCGTGGACGAAGCGTTTTGCTCCTGTGGGGTGTTTGAAGAGGAGGTTAGAGGAGCCCCCAGGCGTGCCAAGGGAGGGAGATGTGTCTCATACCCGCCTGAATTTCCCTTTTTTATTGCCTCTCCTCTTGGAGACACCCAGACACGAAGAGCCTGTTGGAAAGAGATTAATGTGGAAGTCACACGTTGCATGAAACTCTTGTGGCCACGTCTGCAGCTCTGGGGGTGTCTTCAGGTGTCGGTAATGGCTGCGTGAAACCCCGGGGCTGATGATTTATGACGGCTGCTTTGGTTAGAACTTGCCCGTCTCCTTTCATGACAGAGGAGACCAGAGTGTTGGCTCTTTCTGCTCGAATCCCATCTGCTGAGAGACTCCCTGCTTCCTCCCCAGCCTGCAATATTGCTGCCTCTGCCGCCGAGGATGTGCTGGCTCTGCTGGCCAGGAGACAGGAGCTGCCAGGAGTCTCCTTTGCCCGGTCTGGGCTCCCAGGGAGGTCCTGCTGCCCTGAGCTCCGTGCTGGAGGCACAGAAAGGCACCGCTGCCCTTCAGCAGGACAGGGTCGGACCCATCTGCAGGTCCATAACTGGCTGAAGGTTGTTTAAATCTCGCTTCAAGCGATGCCCGGGCTTCGTGTGGGTCCCCTGCTCCTCCTGAGTGCACCAGGCCTTGGGAGCTTTAATCACAACCAGCATTTCTGAGCCCTGGAGGGGATCAGCAGTGGCACAGAATGGTGGCCACCCCAAAACCCATCCAGTGCTGGGGTCTGTCCCCAGCCTGCACTGGACCACCAGTTTCTGGCCATCAATCATGCACGGGTGGCTACAAACATCAAAATAGCTTCTTCCAGTGGCCTTATTGCAGAGCCCTGTCCGTCAGCACAGAGGGGACACATGGCAGAGACGAGCACCCACAGCGACACCGGTTTCCACGTGCTGAAACCTCAGCTCTGCACAAACCTTGTCCAGCAAAGCCACCGCCGCCTTGGGATCATCCCAGGCCGTTCCTCGCTTCCAACAAGTCTTATTTAGAGCTGAGCTTCCATGGAGAACCAGTCGGTGTATTTTCTAGATCCACAGCTGCAGGGACGAGCCATGCAGGAAGTTTATGGAGCTTGGTTAATTTTCTAATAGCCGCAGCACTGATGGATGTAAGCCACGCTGTCTTCCAGCTCGGCTTAAAAGTCAAATAAAAATAATCATGCTGATGGGAAACTAGAATTCTTGTAGCTCCGGCAGAGAATGTACGATACGTTAGTACCTGCCAAGCGCCTCGTCTCTGGTAACATTCCCATGTTCTTCAGCAGGGTCAGGGTCCAGCTCACGCTGTGCTCTCCCAGACACCGTATTCTGGGGATTTGAGTGTAAACAGCCGCCGAGGTGGGGTTTTTTTCAACGTCTGTATTATTTCTAACGTAATTCCTGCATCCAGGGCTGCGTTGCGATGAAGACCAGAGAGAGAGGCTCTGCTCCTGGGCACCCTGCAGATGGTTGCTCGCCGCCGTGGCTGATGGCTTTGAAGCCAGATCTCACCTCTGGCTCTTTCACCCGGGTCTGGAGGGCCCAGTGCCCAGGGGTTGGTTTTGGCTGGTGTAAGGAATTGCTTTCCAGTGATTTCTGCCAGGAACCCAAGTGCTTGCTGCCGTGTCTCCCAGCCCTGGGGTGAGCATCTCCTCGAGCTCTGGCTGGGGCTCAGTGGCCTCTGGAGCTGGGAGGGACCCTCACCCTTCTCCCTGGGGTGGGATCCAGCCCCCGTCGCTCTCCTGCCCGGAGCCGCCCCTTCGGATCCAATGGCATCTGAAAATCTCCTGCTCGGAAAACCGCAACACGCGGGGATTATCCCAGAAGAATTTAACTCACTTCTCTGTGATAAACTCTGGTTAGGGAGATTACGGCTGTTTACCCAAGAAGTAAATATTGCTCAGCACTTAACTGCTGCCAGATCCCAGGGAAAGGGCTTGTGGCTGTGGGGCTGGATACCACAGCATCCCCCCCCCCCAGCTGCCCTGGCACCATGTTGCACCCCTTTTTTTCAGGCCACCCTGTTTTTCCACCCAGCGGGGAGGTTTGTGGAGGTTGGTGAAGCAGGGGATGCCCGTCCCCTCTGCCCGGGGGAAGTGTTTCTGTGCTGGCTCTCACTAGTGTGATTTGCTGAGCTCAGCAAACTCTGGCTGAGGGATGGGGGGGCCAAGCTGGGCAGGTGATTTCTATTTTGCCTCTTCCATTGCTCTGTGCCCCGTCCACAGCATGTGGCACCTGTATCTTGGCCTTGAAATTAAGCGGGTTAAGGAAAAGTTTTCCCCTTTCCCGCTGACACTGACTCTGTGTTTGACTCTTAAAGAAGCTGTGATTTAATGGGGATTGCAGCACCCCTCACTGATTCCCCCCCCTCACTGCCTGTCCCCAGCCCCGTGCCATCGCCTGGACGCTGTGTCCCTCTCCATAGGACAAAGCCCAGCACCTTGGTGCCACACTGCACATCCGTTTTGGGGAGAAATACCGTGAATTCACATACGCTCGGAGGTTTCTTAGCGAAGGGACAAGGATAAATGAGGGTGGCAGGGGCTGCCCCTGGCTCCCGGGGGATTTGCCCCTCTCTGAGTGTTCCAGGCAGCATGTCCCAGGGGCTTCACGGGCTCTCGGGGGCTGCGGTTGTACATTGACCATGTACTGAGCCACTCTCCCATCCCCTCACCCCGTCACCGCTGGCACCTTCCAAAGCAACACACGGGTTGAAAACCAGGTGGAATTTGCCATGTCCAGCAAACACCTCCCAGACCTCCCCAGCTGCCATAACGGGGGGCACGGCGAGGCAGCCCTTCTGTGAGGAGCAATTGCAGCCTCCCACATAGAAATAATTCCAGCATAATGTATGTTTGGCTTTATCTTTGTGGGGAGATGGGGGGGGGGGTATGGGATGCTGCCCTGCGATCCCGGCATTGGCCGGGGAGGAGAGCGGATCTTGGGAGGGAACGGCTGTGGACATCTGCAGAAGAAGAAGACAGACAGACCCTGTTGTCTTTCTAATTCCCTTTCCCTTTGTAATGTGGGGGCTCCCCCCCGCCCCCGCCTGGTGTGCTTATCTCCCCTCCAGGTTTCAAAGCCACCCTAATGGTATCCATCACCCGGCTGGCATTAGCCCGGCGAGCTCCGGGCTGTCACCGCTCCTCACGCGCAGGCGTGTGTTCCCATGAAGGGCCAAGTGATTTAGAGGGGACCATTCACATCCACAGTCATCGCTTCAAATAAACAGGCTGAGAGTTTAATGATTTCAAGGTAAAGCTCTTTTATTAAGACAACACAGGGAACTTTTTTCAACCGCAGCTGACATCACTATAATAAATCACCATCATGTCTTGTGGGATTGAAAAAGCCAAAATACTGTCAGAAGTGATTTTTCTGGCTACTCGTGCCTCCAGAACAAACCATGTGTTTTTAATCAACAAATCTTTGTTTTGCATTTCTAAGACCCTAGCACTCTTTAAATAGTTAGCATTTACCAGAGGGATATTTTAAATTCAACACACCGCTTCCTTACTGAAGAGATTAGGAAACAGGACACCACATTACAGACTTACCGGGCTTGTCCGGGGCTTTTGGAAGTTTGTTTTTGTTCTATTCCTGCAGTCCAGGGAAGGGCTTTCCCGTAACTTGTCTCTGGCTTTGTTAGACCTTTCCTCTCCCCAAAAAGCGGGACATTTACTGCTTGTGGGAGTCAGACCATCTATTGAGACATCACGACAACCCTCCCTGTCCAAAGCCAGGGGAAAAATGAATGGAAATAATGCTGGATCCAGGGAGGTCCCTGAAGCCTGTGGGAGCCCAGCAGCAATAAGTGCCCACCATCGGGCATCCTGTGCCCACCATCCTGTGCCCAGCAGAGCCCCAGCAGAGCTCTGGGGAGCTGGGAGGGGACAATCCAAGCATCACCCCGGCCATCCCCGCTCTCTGCTGGCTGCCCACACCAGCACCATTCCTTTGTGCCCAGGATGTGCCAGGCTTTTCTGCTGTGTTCCCCCCCACACACCCCCCCTGTGATCTGGGGAGAGGGGTGGGGGGATCTCGCTTCCCTGCTCCCCTTTCAAGGTCAGGCTGAAAGCGGAGATGTTGGGATCCTCTTTCGCGCCACTCAGGGACCCCTCTTGCTCCAGCAAATCAAGGCGACGTGCTCTGCCTGCTTGGCACAAATGTCAGGGCTGAGAATAAACCCAGGACAGGGCCCAGGCAGAAGATGCCCACGCCAATCAACTGGAGGGGGGCAGGAGGCAGGGAATCACCGAAACCCTTGGGGAGTGGGCAGGCAGTGCTGGGGCGAGTGGTCCTAGGGATCCCTGTAAGGACAAGGACTCACAGGGGCAAATCTAGACTCAATTTCTTCCACGTTCCATGGGAAGCTTGGTTTGGAAAGCCTGCTGGGATGGGGCTGGGTGACCAGGGCATTTGTCCCCATGGAGGACACCTTGTACGTCTGCTGCCCGGCTGCACCCCACCTGCTCTCCCCCCAGTACCCCTGCCCATGCCGGGCTGGTGGCACATGGTCACTGGGCCACTGGTGCAGGCTGCCAGCGGGATTGTGAGAGCAGGGAAAGGTGGGGACATCACCCCCTTGTCCACCCCAACCTCAGACCCATGGTGTATCCTCACCAGCAGCCCCTGGTGATGGGCAGGAGTGGGCCCAGGGGGGACACGGTGACCTTCTCCGGAGCCAGCTCTGGGCTGAGCATCCCCACCGCTCTCTTGGATGCTTCTCCCCCCGGACAACAGCGAGCCCCCAGGGCCCCCACAGCTCCCCTGGATCGGGGATGAACTTTCCCCTTAGGACGAACTCCTGGCACCTCCTGGGCTGACCCCAGGGCTGGTGACCGACCCCCACCCCCCCTTCCCTGCGTGACCCCCTCCTGGCCTCACAGCCCCCCTGCGGGTGGCATGAAAGTGCCCTGGGCACATAGATGGCTCTAACACCCTCCCACGCAGCCGGGCGAGATCAAAGCCCGCGCCGGGAATCAAAGCATGTGACAGGCAGGTGTCCGTCCCCCTCGACAGGGCCACGATTAATCACAGGGTCTGTCCCACAAGGAGATCAAACCGGGCCTCCTGCCGGCTGTTGGTTAAAGCCTGCCTTCAAGTTACCCTAATTAAAGTTTTCTCTCGCCCCCCTCCCTCTCCCCCCGTGTGTGC
>BJBW01000921.1:33972-69743 GCA_004320125.1 Scolopax mira
GGCCTTCTCCCTCCTTTGCTTCCCTTGGAATTCTGAGCCCATTGATTCTACTTCTGGAACTCCCCATTTATTTTTTTGCTTTGCCCCTTCTAAACTGTGAGAATGGGCTGAAAAACCTTGTTTGGAGTATTTGCAGAAGGGGTGGGCTCGCGGAGCAGCGGTGGGAGCCAGAGGAAGCCCCTTGTGCTGAAGGCTCCTCTCCATCCCCCTTCCTGAGGTTCTCCTCTCGCCGTGACATCAATAGAGGCATTTTGATGAGAAGGCAAAGGAAATGCTTCTCTCCAGCAACGCTTCGCTTTGATGTGTTCCAGGGCTGCATAAAAGCCATCCAGGGGAGAACCAAACTGTTTCTGTATCCAAAAAAACGAGGGGGGGTGTTGTATTTAAATGCACGGTTCAGACACGTCACATAATGAAGAAGTTTTAAGGTTTTCTTGTCCCCTCTGATGTAATTTCGCTCACATGGGGCGAAATAAAGAAAGGAAAAAATCACGGGGTTTCACTGGGAAGCGGCTTGCGGTTGGGAAACTGATCATTTCCATGGCAAAAATGCTCAAAACAGAGCCCTGCCACAGCCAGGACTCATCCCAGTCTGTGCCCCAAGGCTTGTCCCCATGAGGGGAGCTGGGGGACCTTCACCGGTGCCGTTCCTGCCAGGGGGTGGGTGAGCCCTTGGCATCCCGGCCGTGGGTCCAAAGGGACGGGTCTCCCTTCTCCCCGTGCATCATCCCGGGGTGCTCACTGGTGGGTCACTACCCCCCCCGCCCCGGGAAGTTACCCCTTGCTTTTGAACTTGTTTTTTCTCCCCGGGTGACAAACGGCCGGGCTGTCGGTGCTGGGTGTGATTGATGGTGGGGACGGGGGACAGGGGGGGGGCAGGACACGGGCTTCAATCGCCGGCACAGGTTGACTCTGGCACTGGGACAAACCACCTTTCACAGCCTCCCTGCGCCCTCCCCCTCTCACAGGCCATCGCTCAAACGCCTGCCCCAAACCTGACCTTTTTTTTTCCTTTTTTTTTTTCCTTTTTTCCAGAGGAGCTTTGCTGCAAGCAGCATTTCTTCCCCAAAACCCCCAGAGGAATTTCACTGGCCCTGGTGGGGATACCAGGGTGGCCCTGGTGATGCCCTGGCTCACGCAGGGGAGGACCCAGGTACGTGTTGGCCCCCTGCAGCTCCTCACACCTATTTGTCAATTTGCACAGCTGCTTCCAAGCCCCGCTTTGAAGTGTCCCCCCCCTCTATTTTCCTGCTGACGGCCTCAGCACCGGGTTTTGGGGTCAGGGTGAGCAGCCAAAGGGTTCTCCATCAGGTTTGGAGGAGCATCCCAAAGTTCAGGCTCTTCCCAGTCCCCATCGCCAGCCCCAGGGCTCCCCCACAAAGCCCCCAGCAAAACCACTCAGGAATTTGGGCATTTGGAGCTCCTCTCTTTAAAAAACCTGGGAAAACCAGGTTTTCCTGGTTGCAGGTGTTGCAACCTGCTGGTGTTGCAGCCTCGTCCGATCTCACACACGCACACAGAGCCTGATGTGATCTTGTTCTGCTCTTGGCCTTACATTATTAATAATAATAACTGTAAAATTTTGTTACCCGCAACACGCAGATTGAAGTAGCCAGATAAAGGTCTTTGAGCTGCACAACCTGCTGCTGGGGAGAGATGGTTATCTAAATAAGATATATTTTTTTTGAACCCAAGATAATAATGATAATGCTAATAATAATAATAATAGTAATAATACCTCTTTTTAGCCTGCTTTGAGATCCAGATCTTATCCTAAACAAGAAAATAATTCTAAGCCCCAGAGAATGCATTGAAAATTAATATTGATTATTAGGAATAATAGTCCCAGGAACGGCATTGCAGTGTCTAGGGAAAGGATTCCTCCAGGGCCAGGTAATAATCACAATCATATTTGGTATCTGCACTGCACTTTCTATCCTCAAAGCAGATTAACCTCTTCTGCACTAGCTTAATTATCTGGCGACGGGTTCGCATGGTTGGAGGCGAAGCAGCTGCGCCGCTGAACCGCCTCTCGCCTGGAAAACTCTGCTAACGCCGAGACCCCTCGCATCCCACCCCACCCAGCTGATGGTGGCAGTGGTCCCCGGGGCATCGTCCTGTCCCTCTGGCCACCCCCAGACCCCCCGGGAGCTCGACCCCCCCTCCCCTGCGCCAGCTCCGGCCGCGCCAGGTTCTCCCGGAGACCACACAATGTGCCTGACATGCCATTTAATACAACACAATGAAATATTGAAAAGGCTTTCAAAACTCAACATGTTGAGGCAGAAATCTATGGAAGATGTTTAATACTAATTCTATTAGGCATCTGAGTTAATGAATCACAACTGTAAGAAATCATGATAATCCAGAAGGCATTAGTGACAGATTAGCTTCAAAGCTACCATAAAAGTGCCATAATGCTTACCTAGCGGCATGATTAATACCAGCAATACATAATGGCATTATGAGGGATGGAGCTCTGCGGCAGTGGCCTGACAGCCCCTTTGCTCTGGCCATGGCCCTGGAGCACCCTGATCTCCAGCCCTATGCTCCAGCTCCAGCAAACCCTCCCTGGTCCCACCATCACCCCTCTCCAGGCACCTCACAGCCCTGGGCGTTGCCTGCCTGAAGGTGTAATTTCCCCCAGGTGTTGTCCATAAAGCTTTCTGCTCTCCTCCATCCCAGCAGTGGTTGCCAGGCGGTGGTGGGAGCCCCAGGTGTCAGCACTCAGGGGTGATAGGGAGGCGGAGGCCATAGATGGGGCTCAGCAGCCCCAGCCCACACCATCCAGAGAAGCTGTGGCTGCCTCATCCCTGGAAGGGTTCAAGGCTAGGGGGTTAGAACTTGATGGTCTTTAAGGTCCCTTCCAACCCAAACCATTCTGTAATTCTACAATTGCTGCTGCTCTGGGGCAGGGCTGGAGGGGGCTCTGAGGGGTAGGGCTGTACCCAAAAAATACAGCGATGAAACATGCCTACAGGTGTCAAAGGAAGGTCCTGTGCTGAAGGTGCTTGAGCTGTTCCTTCCTCTTTGCTGAGTCTTCATCAAACCCTCCTGCTGTCTCCTCTGCAAGCTGGCCCATGCTGAGCTTGGCAAACCTGGAGTCAGTCTCTGCTGAGGACCACATCAGGAGATCATGGACCACACCTTGGCATCGCCTGCCCGTGCCCGGGCAAAGGAGGTCTGGCCAAGCGTGTCCTCTGAGTGCTGGCAGCCACCGTGGTCCCGAGTGTCAGCAGAAAGGTAAGTGGAACAAGTTGCTGTTGAATGAAACTAGATGTCTCATTATGGCTTTTCAGGATTGTTTTCCTACATCTTTATTGCGCGGGTTTGCTTAATTCTAGAGTGGATGCCTGCCAAATTGTCTATCAAATTACCTGCTGGCAAGTAAACCAAGATTAGTTCACTTGAGTGCGGGCCCTCTTAGATTTGACTTATAGCCAAGCAAAATATGGGTTTAATCAAGGGAGAAATTGGACATGATGTTTCAGTGAAAGATAGCAGGGTACTATCTGTTTGGCGGAAGCGGGGAAAGACGCAACCCGGAGGCAGGGAGCAGAGGAGGGTTGGCCAATTCAGCTGAGGATGATTGCTCCAAGCCTGAGTGATGGTGAGAAACCCAGCCCTTGCCCAGGAGATCTCTGGCTTCCTTTGTGGAGCTGAAATCACCTGGTGATCCCAGTTGGGCTCCCCAAGCGTTACTATCCACTATTGTGTGCTCTTTGAGTGCCCCATGATGTTGTGCTGGGTCCAGCAGTTCCAGTCGTGTCCCGTGAAGGTCTGTCCCCAGCAAACCCCTCTTTCTCCAGCAGGAGATGGGTTGGGGAGCAGAGGCTGTCGCTCCTGTGGTGTTTATTAATGTATTGATGCTGGTGTGTGAGGAGGGGCTCACCCAGGTCCTGGCTCTCCTGCTGGCTGGGCAGGGTCTCAGCAGACAGGAGTTGGTGAGTTTGCACCGAGTCTGTCCCAAGTTCTTGGGATTTATGGAGTCTGAAGATGTGCAGGAAACTATTTCATCCACCACCTCTGGTCCCAGAGCCCCTGGCAGCCGTCAGGGCAGGAATAACTTGGGGTGGGAAGCGAGGAGGGAGGTGGAGCTGGAGAGGTCTGTGAGGAGCGAGCGCGGGGCAGGCGCTGGGTGTTTGCCCAGGAGGTCGGGGTGACACCTCTGGGGCTGTTGTAAAATCTCCTTCCAGGTTCTTGGGCTTCGCTTTGTGCCTCCTGACGGGCTCCCAAGAAAGCAAAGTGTCCCCACAGCTGGGCTGGGGATGCTTCCACACCCCAAAAGGTGTGGGGGGTTTTGTTCCCCCTTTTGCATCTGGCTGTTTCCCCAGTTGTAGACTGGTGCAGGTGTCCACGGACAGGTCCCTGCTCTGGGGTGGTTGTCACAGTCCCTGTGATGTGTGGTGTCACCTCAAATCCCCAGCTCCTGCCATTGTGGGAATGTGGGTGCATTCTTCTGCTTTGCTTTTTTTTTTTTCTCCCCCCCTCTCTATAATTTTATGCTGTTTCCATCCCTCAGTGAGACAAGCTCAAAAAATTTGACTCCTCAAGGCTAAAAACTGGAAGGTAAATAAAAATAACCTCAAAGTTAATTATATACTTAACAAGTCATGATTTTTTTCTTAAGCCCGTCTCATTCCTTGTGGGGGTCTGACTCATGATTCTGAGCACTTGCAGTTGGCAATAATATCTTGCTGTAATTTGAATTAAACCACTTGTAGCAGTGCTCTGTTCTCTAATTTCATTTAGGCCCAGTGGGTGTCCTGTCTTCCTGGAATTTGTTGGCTATCTAATGAGAAGCAGCCCCGCAAACCCGGGTAACGAATCAAGTCAGGCATCTTGGGAGGGGGTAGGTGAGGGGGGACCCTGGGGACATGGAGGGCGTTGTGGGGATGTTGACATGAGCTCCTCAAGCATCAGATGCCGTGTGATCTCCATCCCTGCAGCCACCCCGTGTCCCTCCCCAGTCCCTCCAGCAACCTCTTGACCCAGCGCTGAACTGGGGCTCCAGAGGTGTGTTTGATCCTCACCATCTGCCCGGATTTCCCTATGAAAGGGGGATGTTTGCTCTCTGGGGGGGCAGCCTGGTGGCCATGCAGAGCTGCTGCCCATCCCGGGGGGTGGGGGGGACCTCAGGCAGGTCCTGGTGCTGGTGCAGAGATGCAGCTGTGCCCATGGTGAGCAGGAGGGTGCCTGGTATCCCCTGCCACCCATCCGTGACGCGCCCCGGTGATGCCCTGGTGATGCCGCGTGACGGTGACAGGGATCACTCTGCTCCCTCCGCCTCTTGCTCGCAGGGTATGAGCGTGCAGGCTCTGCTGGAAGCTGGGCAGGCAGCCTAGCAATGAAACCCTCTGCCAAAATAAAAAAAAAAAAAAAAGGCAGGGCTATTTTCAATGGCCTCCTCTGTCCTGCAGGGACGTGCGGTTTCCCGCAGTGCTCTCCAGGAGAGCCCATTCCACCAAAGCTTTGCCAACGGTTCCCACTGGCAGGGGGCCTGTGCCCAGAGCTGGTGGGTCCCTCCTGGGCTGCCTGTCGCAGGCATCCCCGGTCTCCTGCCTTGTTTTTGCCACCCGTCCATCCCGTTTTCCCCCTGGGGTGGGAGCATCAGCCCCAAAACCAGCAGTGGGGGACAGCCTGGTGCGGCTCCCCATCGCCTGGGGAGAGAGAGAAGGGAGGTAATAACGACACGAGCAGACGATGCTATCCCTTTGGGGAGGAAAAAAAATTAAAAAGAAAAAAAGAGGAAGAACATTTGGGTTTTTATATATTAAAAAGAGCAAGGGGAAGGAGGAGGGGGGGGAATAAAAAAAAAAAGAGAGAAAGAAAAAGACTACCAAAGTGGTGCGAGTTGCTGAGTTGAATTACGGGGGCTGGGGTCGGATGATTAACAACCCTCCCGCGTTTCTGCATCGCAGTCATTACTCACTCCAAACCTGAGGCTTCTCAGTTACATACCCCGGCACAGCCCGACCATTTTTTCCATTGACTGAAAACACATTCTGACTGAAAACAAACTTTCGATCCCCAAGGCTTGGCACGCGTCGGGTCCTTCACCATATTTAATCAACGGGAAGCTAAACACTTTCAATCTGTGATGGCTCATTTGGAGAGGGAGCTTTGGGCCCTCGGTAGGTGCCAGATATAATAACTCTCCCCTTTTCTTTTCTGAGGCCTACTTTTATAATTTTGCTATTTTTCAATGTCAGACCCATCTTTTGAAGAAATTTTATTGGATTTCCTGCTAGACTTCAGCGAGGATTTTTCTTTCTTTGGCAGAAATATCAAGCAGAACAGGGGAAAAACTCAATCATAATCTTGGAACGAGGATTATTATTAGTTAGGATTTCTTTGTCTGTTTGCACAAACACATTATTTAAGAGCCCCATGGGTCAGCGGGCCCCTGGCTCTCACAAACTGGTCCCCTCTGTCTGTCTGTCTGTCATGCTGTTCCTGCTGGTGGGGGGACACACAGATGACAGGCAGTGCCTGGCATGGCCAGTGTGTGCAGGGCATGGCATGGGTGGGCTGAGGGGGCTCCTTTCCCCTTAGCTGGGATATTTCTAAAATCCTGCCAAGACTCGTTAAATCTCTGCAAAAAAAAAAAACCAAACCCACACCAGAACCAGGTCTCTGCCCATGGTTCTCCCCCTCGCTCAGCCCCTGCCTGGACTTTGCCCTGGCTCTTTGTGGGAAGGGGTGTTCGAGGGGGACCCTGGCCACAGTGTGCGTCAGTGGGCACTGTGTCTTGGAGCCTGGGCAAAATTCCTGTGCTGGGGGGTGGCACCAGCGTCTCCCTGCCCTGCAGAGGGGCTGCAGAGTCCCCAGGGGCACCAGGCATCTGGGGGATGTTTCTCTGCCCCCCAAACCCCAGATGGGTCCCCAAGGACACCAGGCATTTGGGGATGTCTCTCTACCCCTAAACCCCAGGTGGGTCCCCAGGCATCTGGGAGACCTCTCTCTGCACCCTGCAGGGGGTGCAGGCTCAGCCATGGCTCTGGGAGCAGGAGGTCCCAGGGGTGACACCAGCACCAGGCTGAGCATCCCCAGGGACCTGCTCCTTTCTTCCTGCATCTCTCTAGTTTGGCAAATGCCTCTGGTGCCAGTGCTTCTCTGCCTCCATGGTCTTGGGGGTCCGGGGGCAGCTTTGTAGCCCATTCTGGATGTGAGGTAGCACAGGAGCAGTGTTCTCCAAGGCCTCTCCTTGAGCCCTGGGGTGTGTGAGACCCAGATGAGGGCTTCAACAACCGATTCCTGCTCCCAGCTCTTCCCGGCTGAGCCCAAAGCCAGGAATCTGCCACCCGATCGGAGCTCCTGCCCTCTCAGCAGAGCAGCTTTTGCTGTCTCAAGGTTTTCCAGAGGCTCTCAAGGCTTTCCTTCTTTTTTTTTTTTTTTTTTTTTTTTTCCTTTCCGTGTTTGAGGTTAAGAAGTATGCTACAGTATTCAATAAATCGCTTGGCATGGCATACGACAAAACAAGAAAATGTAATTCAGATTAAAGTCACCCTCTGGCTAAAATGATAGTTTATTAAATAAACTGCAGCGCTGCCAATCAACTCTGCTGGCAAGCGATCCTTTGACATTAATCTTTTTTGATGTGATTTAGGGTACACCTGGGCCTTTGTAGAGTATCTCCCATAATTTCTTTCCCATCTCTCTGGATCAAGCTGCTGTGCTTGGCTCCGTTGACAAATTCCCCAAGTAATCCCTCAAAAGATTGGAGAAATGCTCCAAACGCTCCATTAAATTTATTTTCCGTGCTTTAAGAGCCCCAAAACTATGTCCAATAAATAAGTGTTCGCTGTGATTTATTGAAATGCTGCTCTGATTTAGAGTTATAGGCGGGGGAAATATGTCACCCCTGGGAACTGGAAGACCAGCCTCGCAAGCGAGACCAGATGTGCTGGCGCGGGGCGGGGGGAGCGTGGTTGGGCTTGGGGGGGGGCCCTGCAGCCCAGGGCCTGAACCCCGCTCCAAACCCCGGCACTAAAGGTCCTTGGTCGAGTTTTCTTGCCTGAAAAATTTATTGTGGTTGTAGTTATTTGGGGGGAACCATCAAAAGAGTAATTCTGGCCCTTGTTTTTGCACAGCCCTTTTGATAAATATGATACTTAGAAATATGCCTCCCACAAGACAGGAAAGCCATAGAGTTAAAATGAAGTAATCTGTCAGTAAACTTGCTGGAATCGAGGCCAAAATGAAACCTGTGAAAGCAAGAGGGGGAGAAAGGCAGCCTGTGCTCAGTGGCACGTCTGCTCGACACGGGGTGGGGGAGCAGAAGAGGGGCTGGTCTGCCTTCTTCCTGGGATTTTTACCATTGCTCTTAAAAGTGAGGAGTTACTTTCCAAGGGGCTTTCCCCCCGACCCCTGGTGCAGGTGCTGGGATGCTCTGGCTGCTGCAAGGGCTCCCTGTGCCAGGAGCATCGTGTCGCTGGTGCCCCATCCTCCCTGGGTGTATGTGCTCCAGGGCACCTCGTCCATCCTCTCCTTGGGTGCCTTCCTGGACCATCCTTCCCCCGTCCTCCCCCCCCAGCTCTACGAGCCCCCCTGGGTGGTAGAGAGACAAGGGCTGGATTCTGCTTCCCTTGCTCCCCCCCTGGCCTGCATGCGGTTAAAAGCGAGGTGTGTTGCACCACCTGTGTTTACACTGCCACAGCCTGCAGTTTACTGTAATAAAAATCATTTAATACAGTTGTAATTTTTTTGGCGAAGGGAGCGGCGGGGAGGGGGGCTGCCTGACAGCATCCCCATGGACCCCATAACTCCCTCGGAGCAGGAGGCAACACGAAAAGGCAGGGTTGGGGCACGGCCGGGGAGGCAGACGGCTCCTCTCATCCCCGGCCAAGCCCCCCGGGCAGGAGGGCGCAGGGAAACGGGCTTCATCCTGCTGCTCTGCTCCCACCGGGACACGGATCCCACCGGGACACGGGTCCCACCGGGAGAGAGCCTGTGGCTCCACTCGCCACGGCCGGGAGCGGGGAAGTGGGAGCTGGCTCTACTGGGTTTGATCCTGGAACGGGGTGTTGCTCCCCTGGTGTGGAGCAGGGTGAGGTCTGTGCCCCACCCCAGGTTTTGGGAGCACCTTGGGGTTCCCAGACCCCAAAAATCAGCTTTGAGGCTGGCACGAGGGATGCAAACCCCTACTGTCAGCCCTGGCTTCCGTTAGCCAGACCAGAGACGGTATCTGAGACCAAGGGTGCAGATGCAGAGGGTGACCTGACCCCAGCACCCCAAACACCTCTCCTGCACCCTGCAATTAGCACCCTCTGATAACGATGGCGGGCTCTCCCCAGCAAAGGGGCTTTTGTAGGAGTCTGAGATTGCTGCTGGGATGCTGCTGGGGAGGGCAGGGAGAGGGATAGAGGGCTTCGGGGGGGTCAGTGGGACCCTCTGCAGGGTCTGGATCAGGCCTTGGGGGTGGGTGAAGGCGACCAGAGGGGGTGAGTGGGGAAAGAGGGGGGGGGGGGGGGGGGGGGGGGGGGGGAAGGAAAAGATGGAGGAGGCGTGTGTGTGTGACTGTTAAGAGAAACAGGATTCATGGTAATTTCCTGCCAGATGCCTGAGCTCCTCCAGCACGCAGACGGTTCACATGCGAAATATCAAAGCCTTCCCAGTAACAAATGTACTTCCTGCAGCTCCTCAGATCTGCCTCCGTGCCAGCGCGGGGACACGGGCAAGAGCCACATTCCTGCCACCCTGCGGGGGCCTGGGGGGGTCACACACACACACGGGCATCGCCCTCATCCCCCTCATCCCCTCCTGAGGCGCGGGTGCTCCCCAGCTCCCTGTGCTGGGGCTGGGATTTTTTGGGAAGCGCTTCCTGCGCCTCCCCGGGTGCTTGTACTGGTCCTGAGAGCTCGAATTAATAGGTTGGGGGGGGGGGTGATGGGTGCTGGCGAGGGGCCTCTGACCCTCTCAGTGCTCTGCTTCCCCGCCTGAACGTCTCCCGGCCTCAAATTGATTCGGAGTTTTATAAACATCCTGACGTCGGGGCTGGGAAGAGAGGAAAGGGGGGACAAAAAAACCCCACCCCTCACCACCAAGAAGTGTCTGGGCTGCACAGCGAGCGGCCATGGGATGGGGATGGGACAGATTTGGTTCCATCCCACCACCACCAAGGGTCCCCTGGACCCTCTGCGTCCCAGCAAAGCCACCCCAGGAGCTGTGGATGCCGCTCACCCATTGCCAGCAGCCCGGCCTCAAAGTCTATTCTCTGCTCCTGCTCTTTAGGTGTTGTTTTGGGGGTTTTTATGGGTTGGTGGTTTTTTTTTGGTTGGTGTTTTTTTTTTCAGAAAAGGCAGTGCCTCTCAACCAGTTTCACAACTTTCTTTGCAATTCCCTTGAATGCCTTGCAAAGTTGGTTCAAGATCCCGGTGTATATCAAATGCCCCCCACCTGCGAGCTTGATTCAAGGCTGTTTTCCAGGCTCTTTCAAAGCACTGTGCTCGTGGGGAGGAGGCAAAGCTCATTTATTTAATGGTTTTAGCCCTTTTTAGGAGCTACAAGGTGATCCCAGCACTTTCTATGTGGTCAGAGGGCTCTGCCAGGTCCTGCTGTAACTCGCTCCTCAGGCCCTTCCCGAGGCATCCCCAGCCTCCCAGCAAATCTCTCGCTCCCCTTGGCATCTCTGGGTGCCAACGAGCACCCCAGCCCCGCCAGAAACTCCCGAATAATCATAAATCAATATCAACTGGTTTTGCTTATTTTCTATATGTTGTCTATTGGCCTGAGAAGTTCATATTGACTCGGTTGGAAGAAAACGTCAATAACCACAGACCTTGAAGGTCGGGGGAGACTGATACTGGTTTAACCCCCCCGGCTGCGGGCGGGTGGGCTGGGGCAGAGGGGGGGCTGCGGGGGACAGTGGCAGCTCCCCGATGGCAGAGGTGATGGTTGGGTCTTGGCCCCCGATGGTGGCTCTTCCAGCACCACATCCCAGGGATCCCCCTCAGCTGCGGGAAAATACTGCTTTTGGACCCTTTTTGCCTGTTTTGGGGGGAGCAGAAGACCCTCCCCGGGTGATGCAGCAGCACGAGATGTTTCTGCCCTTCTTCTCCCCCAGGCCTGTGCAGGACAAGGATGTCACCCCTACTCTAAGGGGGTGCCCCCAAGCTTCCAGCCGTCCCATGGAGACCTTGGCATGCAACTGGCCACCAAATTGGTGGAATTAAGGGTGAAACCTTCATTCCTTCCCTCCGGCTCATCCCTCTGCTCCTTCCCTGCTGGCTCCTCCTCGTTGCCCTGCTTTCAGTGCCCGTGCTGCCCCAGCACCCGTCATTCCCCCCCCCCCCCACGTTTCCATCGGAGATGATGGGATCACAACAAAGCGACGAGACTTCAAACATGTCCCAGCCTGTTTCTCATTCAGCACATCAAGTACAGCTCCCTACAGGAGCTGGCAGGGGGGGCATCGCCAGGATGGTTGGGGGGCAGAGCAATCCGGGGAGGAGCAAACTGCCCCCCCACAAGGGTCTGACAGACCGTGGGGAAGGCACTTGAGCCAAATTTGGCTGCTTATTCCTTTATTTTAGCTCTCTGGGCCATGCTATTCGGGGGGCTCTGCGGTGCCGGTGCTGGGTGAGGTGGAGGAAGGGTTTTGGGGAGGGGTGCTCAACAGCCCTCACCCATTTCGTGCCCCTTTGAGGGTTCTCCGGTGGGACCCCCAAGCCCTTTGCTGTGATGGGAGCCTTGGCTCGGCCGCCGGCGGATTTCCTGGCTTCTGCCCCGGTTTGAAGCTCTGATGAGAAAAGCAGGTGGCTCCCCATGGGCTCAGGTCCTCTGCCACCAGCCCCGGCTGCAGCCCCCAGCCCCTGGGCTGGTCCTGGCACAGAACAGTGGCCCTGGCAAAGCCTCAGCTGGCCCAAGGACCGATTTAGTGCTGGGAAGGGGGACACACACACACACCTGTCCTTGGGGACTGTGGTGTCACTCTCGGAGCCTGCCCGCTCCCCGTCACGTCTGTCACTTCTCGTTAGTGCCCGTCAGGCAGGTAACGCGGATTGACTGATGGAATGGGCTGAAGGGATCTCTGGAAACTTTACACCCTGCACTTTTGCAGCTCCAACTCTTTCCTGGAAGCGTGTTGGGGGGTGATGCTCTGCCTGGCACACGAGAAAACGGGGGTCAAGGACCGGCTCAGCAAGCCCTCCAAAAATGGGGGTCTCAAGCCAATAGACCCCCCTCCCTCCCCAAGAGCTCCTCAAGGCTGGGCTGGAGTCAGCCAAATCTCCTGACTTGGAGGGGAATAAAAAGGCAGAGCCCCAGGGGATGCTTGTCTGGCGATGCCAGGGGGGTGGGTACCAGTGGGGGGGGGGGGGGGGCACACCTTTCCACCGGCTCACACCGTGCTGGTGCTGGCGGCTGTTTGGCCCCGGCAGCACCTGACGCACCGTCTGTGGCGGGTGTGCGGGGCTGCCAGCGCGGCTGCGGGCAAGGGCAGAGCTGGGGGAGGAGGATTTTTGGGGTGTTTCCAGCTGCCAGCCTGGCTGGCAGAAGAGGGGAGACGAGGCGGGGAGCGCACCCATCCTTTGCACCCCAAGCCCATGCTGTGCCGCGGTGACAGGTTGGACCCTGAGCAGCTCCGGGTTCAGCAGGAATTTTCTGGAATGAGGAATAAAGGGGCTGGGGTCCGGGCTGGGTCTCATGTGTGCGGCAAAGAGAGGTGGGAGAAAACCTCTTCCAGCCATGGAACGGTGCGGAGAGGTGGTCTGGGGGCCAGCATGGGCTGTGGGAATGGAGCTGGGGGGCAGAAGGAGGCAAAAAATGGGTGGTTTGAGTCACCTGAGGATTTCTGCAGCGTGGGGAACCTCCTCCTCCCTGCCGTCGGGTCTGGCAACCGCCCTCACCCCAGCAAACCCCGGCACAGCCAATCCCACAAAAACCCAACAATGTCACAGTTTTCCAAAAAAAATTCCCCTTTGGGTGGAGAATCACGACTTGAGGTCTCCTTCCCTGTCCCCACCCCAGGGGACGGTGCTGGGGGAAGGTGGGGTGTCCAGCACCCCAGATGAGGGTGGCCCAGGCGCTGGTACCCACCGGCCTCCCATCACTCACCACAGCGGGCAAGTGGGAGCAAAGGGCCAGAAGCCCCAATAGCAGACAGGGTGGGGTGACAGGGAGAGCACTGTCACTGCCCCCCGGGCCTTCCTGGATCGATTTATACGGCAGGTTTTGGGGGTCTATTTGCTGAAAATACCCTTCTTGCTGCAAAGTGTCACAGGTAACGAGCAAGCGCGTCCGGCACTTCGGGGAGATCCATAGCTCTGTGGCTGTAAATTAAATCCGTGGGGGACGTAACATGCATTTTGTGCATTTCACTTTTAATGCCTCTTTGTAATAAAAATGCTGTTTTAATAAATGAAAATGGGGAGATTCGCCACCAGGCAGGAGGGAGGTTTCTGCAGCGCTGGGGTTTTTGGCATCCCCCCTTGCCCGTCCCCGGAGCTGCGCGGGTGCCAGCCTCCCCGGGGGAGGCTGAAGGGCCTCACCTCACCCTCCATCCTCTTCCCTGGGCCGAAGCCTTCCCCTCGCCCCGTCCCTGGATCCGGCAGCCCTGTCGGGCAGCGTCGGTCACGCTGCTGCTCCCCCTGCCAACCTTTGGGGTGCAATTCTCCTCCGCGTTGCCCAACCTCCTCCTCATCCCTCGAACAGGTATTTAGCGCCGTGCACAGACGTGTGGGTGTCGGGTCCAGGGCACAGGGTGGGGTTTATTCTCTGCATCCCACCGGCTTTTCCCGTCCCTTCCATGCGGGTCCTGACCCCATGGACAAGGGGGGATGTGCAGAAGGGGGATGGCCCTGTACAAAACACCTCTGAACCCCCCCTGGCTGTGCCTTGGCCAGCTCTGCAAATGGAACCTTCATAGAATCATAGAATTGTCTGGGTTGGAAGGGACCTTAACGATCATCCAGTCCAACCATCAACCTGACCCTGCCAAAAATCATTAAACCATATTCCTGAGGACTACAGATCTTCACCTGTTTGTAATCACTGTGCAATAGCCGCTTGTTAATTGCAACATAAAACCTCTCACCCTGGGAGAGACAGATTTATGGATAAAATCCCCCGATCAACATTCCCGGCAGCACCAGGAAGAGAGGTGTGGGGTTGCAGGGAATATGTTTGGGTTCTTTATTTTTTTTTATTTTTAATTATTTCTCTCTGTTTTAACATTGGCTGACCTTGGAGATGGTAAGAGGTAAACAGGAAGACTTAACCTTTGCTTTCAGAGGAATCTCTCCTCCCTACGGGCACTGGCCACGGGGACCAGCTGATTGAGACCCTGGTAGCCCAGGCAGGAGGGACCACTGAAACTCCCCTGCGGCACCACAAAATCTTCTAATTCCCCCAGCAGATGGGGAGGGGGAGAGCAGCCGGTGTGGGCACCCAGTGATACCCCATTCCCTCTGCAGGGAAGGACCGTGGGGGGCTCTGCTGCAGGGGGGAGGCTGGATTTAGGAGAAGGGGTTGGGAAGAACTAACCCCTGCGGGGCAGCCAGCCCCGTGGCATTTCCCACAATGGATTTTTTTCCATCGTCCCTGGGGGTCCCGCTGGCGTTTCGCTGCAGGGCTCGGGGTCGGGTGCCGCCTGCTCTGAGCCACCGCGGCACTTTCTGCGGTCCAGCTCCTGTTTGCCCGGATAATAGTGGGTTATTGGGTGGTTTGCAGTGTTTTAACCTCTTGTAAAGGGTTTGTTACCCGGATTTATCTGGGCGGCTGGGAGTTAGCAGAGCACCGAGCGTGGATGGGAGAAGGGGAGGGAGCGAGGTCGCAGCTTCCCCGCTCTGCCTGGGAAGACGCTGCTGCCATCCCAGCCCCGGGAGAGGGCACGGACGTGTCCGGGCAGGGTCCAGACATTCCTGGGAGACGTGCACCTGAGTTCTGGGAGTTCCCAAGGCAATTAACATCTCTGTGCTAACAGTGGTTTTCTCCTCTGTCTAGGCAACTCCTTCATCAAGGTGGGGATCTGCTTTTGTCTCCGCGGTAGCAGTGCATCTCGGGGAGTTTAATTAGAAGCTTGGCACGGGCTGTGCAGTTACAACAGAGATGGCTTTGTACAGGCCATCACCAGCAGGGACAGCAACCCCAGGATCTTCCTCCCTAGGGATGAAGGTCCTGCTTTTGGGATACCTTCAGCGTGTGCCTTTTTCTCCACTCCAGCTGCTGTGGCAGACAGATTTTGTTGGCATTTCAGCTGCTTTTGAAGCTCTTGGTGCCGGGACAAGGTTGGATGCAGCCCTGGGGCATGTCACCTCCCTGAGCATCATCCCAGCCCCTCTCCCGTGCAGCAGCTCGGTCCCCGTCACCGGCGAGGCGGTGGCAGCTGGCAGAGACACCTTTCAAGTCTCTGAGAGCAGAGTGGAAGTCAGCACACGGTTAATTAGAAGGCAGCGCATCCCTGTGCCCTGTGTCTAAGGCAGTATGTAGAGCAAAGGTAGGAACAAACCACCAGAAGAGCAAATAAATAAAGAAGGCAGCTTTAATAATGGGGTAATTACCTAGCTTAAGTACACAATCATCTAGCATTTTGCTAAACTTTATGACACATGATGACAAGTTAATAAATGAGATGTCTTACCAGCAGTAAAACAGCTGTTACCAGCCACCTTGTATGTCTGGGTAGCCCAGAGCGAAAAAACCCACCAAGCCAAATGAAAAGAAACTGGTTATTTCTGTTTGTCGAAATAGCCCAGGTAATAAATCACCGTTAATGATGCTGTCATTTATCAAAGGGAAAGCTCTTGTTGCAAAAAACCTTTGAAGTCATGGCACCTATAATTTCCTACCTATAAAAAGGTACCTTTGTGTGTGTGTGTGTGTGTGTGTGTGTGTATCATACCTGGAACCAGCGGTGGCCGGGAGGTACCGGGGAGTTCACGCCGCCCCACACCCCGTCTCAGGAGCGCGGCGCTAACGAGGGGGAACGGCCCCGGGGCTGTGGCTGGGCTGGACGGGCCACCACCGAGCCCTGCATCCGGCAGGGATCCATGTGTGATGGATTAAAGGTGGTTTTTCCTCTCCTCCCTATACCTAACAGCTTGTTTACCCAGGAATGTTTAGGTTTGGTTAATCCGTGTTAATTAACAGGGATCTAACGCAGTTTGAAATAATCAACTTGACGTCTGTGGCGGCGGGAGCGAGACTCAGGGTCACGGGCGAAGAGAAGCCCCTCGGTGCCAGGCTCTCCTGCTCCCCGTGCCCATGCGATTGTCACCTCCCTGCCTGAATCTGCATCTGCCCATCCTCCCGTCCCCGAGAAACACCACGGCAGCTTCTGCTCCCCTCCGGCCCCGGACGCGGCCGCTGCGGGAGAGGAGGAAGGAGCTGCTGCCGGTTACACACACGGGCTCTGCAGAGGAGCAGCCCGGCTGTCACCGGAGATAAAGTCCTCTGTCACCAGAGAGCAGGAGGCACCTGGCACTTGAGCTAAAGGAACGTGTCCCTTCGGATGCGAGAAGAAAGCAGCCGGCTTGTGTAGCTGCTGGGGAAAGGGGCAGGAGGAGACACGAGGGTGTGCGTTAAACACGTGTGGGTGTGCGGGGACATGACGGGCAGGTGCCACCTCCCGCACTGATGCCCCGCACAGGAGGGGTGGACGTTTCTTGGAGCCACCTGGAAGTCGCCCTGAGCCGAGCTGGTGGAGCCCAAGGCTCCGGCCTTTGCAGGGATGTGTGTCGTGTGTGATGGCCTCTGGCCCCAACTCGCTTGGACCCAACCAAGGGTGAGATGCTGGTGGGATTTGGGGCGCTTTGGTGTTTTTTGGCATCGCCAAGACCAGCACAGCAAAAGAGGGTGAACCCCTGGGGAGAGCTGGCATGAATCCCCACCACACATCCCCTAAACAAAGGGCTCCACACGCAAAGGGGAGGCATCTGCTCCCCACAGCATCCCTGTAAATTAGCTAAATTCGTCAAAGTTTCATCTATCATCAATGCTTTTAATTTCTACTGGACTTGCCACCGGTCTCTCTCTGATGTGCTCCCAACCTACCCCTTCAAAGAATGGGTTACTCTTTATTTCCTCCACACCAGATGCACCAATTCCATGCTCCCATTCATAGTAAATAGGAGGAATGTGTTTCTTTTCTTGAGACCTAAGGAGTTGGGTTTCTGGTGGTTTTTTTTTTTTCCCTCTCCTTCTTCTTGACTACTAAATGAGGCAGCTCCTATGTAGCTTTGTCATTTTTTTTCCCCCGCTGAAGACACTTTTTCTTTTCTTCTCATCTGAGCGGCAGGCACCTCACCCGCCTCATAAACATCTGCTGCAAGAAGTCTTCACCTGTCACCTCTTCCCAACTGACTTGAGAAAACAGGATAGGAAAGCTATAAATAATTAAGACCCATCCAGCACAGGTGCAGTGACTAAATATCAAACCTGCCTGAGCATCACCAAGGCTCCCTTGATAGCCAAGGGGAAGCTAACCTACTTTGGAAGGAGGATGAGAAGGGAGACGGGAGCCACGTGCTAAAATTGTGGCCAAACTGGTTTTGGCTCCTGCCGAGGGCTCCTGACCAAGGAATAACCCTCTCATATCAGTACAGTGGGCCGTGATGCACCTGGCCAAAGCACCTGGCACCTCCCCTGAAGGCCAGTGGCATCCTGGGGTCCATCAAGAAGAGTGTGGCCAGCAGGTCAAGGGAGGTCATCCTGCCCCTCTGTTCTGTCACGGTGAGACCCCACCTGGAGCACTGGGACCAGTTCTGGGCTCCCCAGTTCCAGAAGGACAGGGAACTGCTGGAGAGGGCACAACAAAAGGCCACAAAGATGATGAAGGGCCTGGAGCATCTCTCCTATGAGGAAAGGCTGAGGGACTTGGGGCTTTTTAGTCTGGAGAAGAGAAGACTAAGGAGGGATCTGATCAATGCTTATAAATACTTAAAAGAACAATGGGGCTGTTTTTTTCTCAGCGGTGCCCAGGGACAGGACAAGAGGAAATGGGCACAAGCTTGAGTATAAGAAGTTCCACCTAAAGATGAGGAGGAAGTTCTTTACTGTGAGGGTGGCAGAGCCCTGGCAGAGGCTGCCCAGAGAGGTGGTGGAGTCTCCTTCTCTGGAGACATTCAAGACCTGCCTGGATCCAAGTTCCTGTGCAAAGTGCTCTGGGTAGACCCTCTCTGGTGGGGGGGTTGGAGGAGATGATCTCCAGAGGCCCCTTCCAAACCCATGTGATTCTATGATTCTATGCGTGAAAGTTTGTCATTCCAAAAAGACCTGGAGGGGGCATCCCAAGAGGAAGAGAGCGGCTCTAGCACCCCGGGGCACAGGGCCTGCCCTCACCCCTTGTATTTCTGGGGAGAGAAGAACCTCTTGTGTCTCTATTGCTGCTCCTATTAACATGCATGATTTACTGATCGAATCCTACAGCCGTCTTGGAGCTTGTAAGAAGTTAACATCAAAGCTGTGGAAGGGAGGGAATGGCAAGTGCTGGAGAGAGATGTCACATTAGTGTCTGGCTCTCTGAGAGCTGCTGCATTTTAAAACTTGTTCGTCAAGACTTCAACTTCATCGCCCTGCGTCGCGGGGAGGGAGAAGATGCCACATACCACGAACTTGCCTCCCACCTGGGAGAGGCTTCGGGGCAGCCCAGGGATGGTCCTGCCCAGAGAGGACAGTGTGGCTCCAGCCAAAGCTTCTGGCCACCTCGGAGGGTGTAAATCCTGCTGTCATCAGGGCGTAACGAGGCTGATGAGGGTGAGATAGAAACTTCCCCTTTGGGCACTTCTGTAATTGTTGGTAAGGGCGTCAGTTCAGCAGAGCATGATTAAATTCCCAAGTGAGCAACCAGGGAGATAATTAACTTTTGGAACAACTTACCTGTGAGACGGAGAATCCATCACTCAAGGTCTTTACGGAGCAAGCGATACCCTGCTGAGAGCTCCTGGAGGTGACCCTGCAGCCCAACTGGTGGGAAATATCCTCCTGGGACTGGAAAACGCTGATTTACCTGAATCTAAATGATCTGCAGGAATACTCCTGGCTCCAACTCGCAACAAAAGATAGGCGAGCTGCATAACGTGCTGTCAGCTTGCCCAGGCCTGGGGACAACAGGGTCACCCCAAGCCACAGGGCTGGGCACACTCCTCCGGCTCCCAGCTCACCTTCCTGGGGCTACCGGCCACGCTCCAGCACCAGGCTGATGGGGAAGCAGCATTTCAGCTCTCCCACCATGCACCTGATTTTTTAATGTATTTTAAATTTTTATTTTGCCCCATTTGGGGGTGAAATAATGACTATTTTTTGCAAGCCCTGTCCCCAGGGCAGGGAGTTTTGGGAAAAACCAGAGCATCTCCTGCCATCTCTGAATACTGGGAGCCTGGAGGCAGCCTTGGGCAGGTGGGATCTCTCTGCCCGTAGATTCCAAGCAAAGAACCCTTGAAGTTTTGCCCCGGGACAAGCTGCCCGTGTCTGTTGGTGTCTGGGTGTGAGAGTGGTGGCAGAGGGACAGGAGGATGTCAGGGTGCCTGGAGAGCCTTTCCAAGGTTTGCTGCAACCCTGGTGCCAAGGAACGAGCTGGGACAAAAGCCTCAGCCAGTCACCCAGTGCTGGTCTCTGCTGGGGGGTCTGGCCCCAGATCGAACCCTCCTGCCCTTCCCGCGGGGGGCCGGGGCAGGACCCTCTCTGGACACCCATTAGCCCAGGGAGCTGCTTTTATTTGGGCTCTGTGGCACTGTCCCTGGGAGATTTATGGCCCGAGAGCCTTTGATGTGGGCCCCTGATAAGCATCAGGAATATTTTCGTTTCATGACAATGTCAGGCAGTGGCTCTGACTGAAGGGGGTTTATGGGCAGTGATGTTTCCTGCAGCTATTGAGCCGCTGCCGCATTCCTGGGGAAGGCCAGCCATTAAAAGAAAATCGTAAAAAACCCCTCTGGAAGGCTTTATAAACAGAGGGAAGCTTCGCCTTTAAGGGAGAGGATCGGGGAGTATTTCCATTTCAATCAGGGGCATCTCTGGAACAAGACCATAGCCAGAATTTGTCAGGGGATTAGCTGGGGAAAAGAGCGAGTACAGGATTTTTTTTTTTTCCCCTTCGCACTCACTGGGCTGTTATTCCAAATTAGGCTGTTGGTGTTGGGCTGGGAGGAGGGTAATGGAAACCAGAAGGGAGTGCAGCGAGAGCCTGGCTGGGGGCAGGGGACGGGGACGGGGGCGCTGGAGGAGCCCAGGCAAGAAATACACAGTGCTGCGTGGCACTGCCCCCCGCCTCCCCTCCGTATCCCATAGCCCATATCCCATATCCCACCCGGAGCAAACCCCCACCGTGGGGGTCAGCAGTACCATGGGCTGGGGGGGTCCCACATTGTCCCCGTCGATCGGGGTCCCAGCTGTGGGAAAGCCTGGGTCCCCCCTTCCTCCCCATCTCTGCGGCAGCCTCTGCTCACTGTCAACTGCTTCCCCGCCTGATTTATTTGAGGTTTATGCTCCAATCTGTAGCCCAAAACCGCCGAGCGCGTTTCTTCCTCCTTGTAATTAAAGCCCCCGCTGCCGAAGCACACACCTGGTGTCAACAGCCATAAAAACCACACACGTGCAGCACCAGCACTGGTTTTAGGCACCGGGAACGCAGCCCGGCAGCGGGTGCCTCGTACAAGAGGTGGGCAAGATTGGCTACCCCGGCCCGAGAAGGGGGGGACGTGGCTGGATCAGACCCTGACACCGAGTTCCAATTTTCCCAGGGGTTTTTGGGGCACATTTATGGGGCAGGAATAGAGGTCCCTTCCTGAGGAGCTCCAAGGATGTAATTCCAGGGCTGAGCTCCGAGCCTTGAAGACGAATGATTAATGCCTGATAGGCTTGAGCTGCCCCGGGGTTGGGAGATTTATACAGCAATGGTTTTCCTGAACTTCACTGAAATACCACGGGCTGAAGGCAGCATGAATACTAAAGCACAGCCTCGGTGGGGATGGAGGGGAAAGCTCCCAGGGCTGGTGAAAGCCCTTCGGTTGGGTAATGAGAGAGAAGGAGGGCAGCAGCTCCAGGGATGGAGCTCATCCTCATTTCGGGTCCCAGCTCTTCCCTGTGCTGGGAAATGGGAAGGGGGTCCCATGTATTGATTAAGCAGCTTTTGTTGCTGCCAGTGGAGGCGTGGGAAGAGAGACCCAAAGGCTGCTCCTGGCCTTGAGCAACGTGCCCACCTGAAAAACAGTGTCTAAGGAAGGCTGAACGCTGCTGGAAGAGCCCTGCCATTCATCCTTATGGGAGGTGTCTTGGCTGCAGGAGCACCACCACCCCAAACCATCCAGCAAGGGACCGGGCTCCGGCCTGGAAGCTGGTGGCCCCGTCCCTGTCCCTCTGCTCAGGAGGCTCTTCCAGAACCTCACGCCCCCGATGATGTTAAGCTTTCTTCTCATTTCCAGCCTAAATCTTTTTCATGGCTAATTTATCCCCTTTGTCCTTGTGCCAAAACTGTCCTTTAAATTAAACAGCTCATTCCCCTGCCTGGTGTTTACCCCCCCGTGTGTTTATAAAGAGCCATCCTTTCCCTGCTCCCTTGGGGATAAACAAGCTGAACTCGGCTGGTTTTCAGTTGCTCTTTCCCCGGTGCTGGCAGCCTCAGGATGAGACCCCATCCCCACATTCCCTGGGACCTCCATCCCTGCGGCTACGGCACGAGGAGGGGTTGGTTTGGGGTGGGAAGGGCACCCGGGGGGGGGCTGTGTGCCGATTCCTACCAGGGTGAGCACCGGTGCAAGGACAGACAGGGGATGGATTTGGGACACGCCGTGCTGGGAGCATGGGATGTTTCTGGGCCTCCCTGGCAGGTGGCACAGCAGGACAGACAGGTTTGGTGGGTGGCGTGGAAAAAGAAAAGGGAAGGTCGGCCCCGGTGTAACGTGCCAGCAAAGTCCCAACCCATGGCTGCTCCTCCCGTGGCCTTTACTTGCTTCCCACGCCTCCAGGGGAGATGTTCCCATCAAACATTGCTCTCTGCCAGGAGGTTTTGCAGGGCTTCCCGTGCCCCCCCCCCGGCTGCAGGAGCAGGGGAGCAGGAGGGGGGTGGGGGGCAGAGCTCCCCATCCCAGTCTCCCTCCTCCTCGGTCCGTATTTCACAGGAGAGCAGATACCCATCGGCCGTGTCGCGGCAGAAAACCAAGAACTCAAAGCAATTTTAAATGAACTTTCAAAATGATGAACAAAGAGCCCTTGTCCGTGTTATACAGCAAATAAATCACACCAAAATGATAGTTGTAATTCCCAAAAGTACACAGAGAATTGATTTTCCGATGACATTTATCATGATAAACCGGTGCAGCAGCATACAGGCACATCTTAAGTTGCAGCTGGTTGACTCCCTCCCATTTATCTCCCGTCCCATCTTCACCGGCCACATTTGCACAGTTGCACAAGTGATTATTGCTACTAAGGACAACAGTCCCAGGGCCGGTTTCAGCTCACCCTGCACCCAAGCCGGGGCTGGGTTTGCCTCTGGCTCCAGCTGCAGCCGTGGGGACAGGCTGAAGAGGTGTTTTAATGGCTCACCGAGCACAACGCCCACACAGGCCGGCTCCTGAGCCCTGGAAACTTTCTCTGGGTGGACACAAAGCACCTCTGAATTGCAGATCAAAAAATAGGTCAAGTCCAGGTTGGTTTAATCCACACTCTAGCTCCGGGCTCTGGAGAAATATCCCAGGACAAAGCACCAAGAGCAACTGGGGCACGAAGAGGGTCCCACTCTGCCAGGGGGATGGAACAGGGATGTGCCAGGTCCTTTGCCATGGGAACGGGGCAGGGATGTGCCAGGTGCTTTGCTGGGAGGACAGAGAAGGGATGTGACAGGTCCATGCCCAAGAGAACCTGGTGAGTGAGGGCACGAGTGCTCATGGTGCACTGGGCTTCAGGCAAGCCTCTGCCCTCCAGAAATCCCCCAGCCCACAGTGGCCAGGCTGATACCACCATGAAACAGCCTTGTTTTGGCTTTGGCTCTCACCCAGGAGACCCTCCCTGATTTCCTGCTCTGCTGGGGCAGGAGGGACAGGGGGCATCCTGCCCCACGCCAGACCCAAGCATCCCAAAAAAGAGCTGGAGACGCAGTGGGGCTTCTTAGGGAAAACCAAAACCTTTCCCCAAAACCGAGGGCGTTCTCCCAGAGAGTGAGGCCAGCTCCATTTGGATAACATTGCTTTCAATCCCCAATCAGATTTTTACATGACGTGTGGCCGGGCGGGTGTGTTTATCTCCCTTTGTCAGGGCCTCTCCCGCTCGCCTTTATTTGTCTTGCTGCTGTTGCAGCGAAAATGTATTGGCTTTGCAGTTAGTGATTACACGTCATCACATACCCAATTTATAACACCATACCCCAAAGAACAGATGTAATAAAGCCAGGCCAGGAAACAGCAATGTTATAAAACAGAGCAGTCAACTCAGAGGTCCTTGCATGTGTGCAGGAAAGAAAATATTATAGAGGCTGGTCTGGGGAAAGGGGGGGGTGTGGGGAGGAAGGGGGCTCATGGGATGGGGACGTGGGCAGCGTGTCTGTGTCTCACAGGGATGGGGATTTGGGGGTGTTCAGTCCCAAAGCCACTGCCTGGGGTGGGTAGGAGGGTTGGGAAGGTGGTTGGAGGGGCTGCAGCACCTGGGTCTGGCTGGGAGGGCTGCTTCTGGATGGGGAGAGGGAGGACTCGACTTTGCCTCCCACCACACAGGGGTTTCTCCAAGAGTCAGGGTTTTCTCACTCTTAGCCCCACGCTGAGCCCTCAGCCCCTTCTCTCCGAGGGGAGAAAAAATGAGGGGAGGGGGGCTGTTATCTCCAAAAGCTTCCATTGCCCCCTCCCGCCTTCCCACCAAGCCCCCAAAAGCCCCAAGCTGTTGTGCCAGGAGAGACTCCCCGAGAAGATTTACCCGAAGCAACAGTTTTATCTTTTATTATTCCTGGGCCGGGGGAGGCGTGGGGGCCCGGCAGTGGGAGGGGGTTTATCATGGCAGAGATAGAAGCAGCCCCATGCCGAGGGCTCGGGGGGCTGATAACGCGGGGGCAGGAGCAACAGCAGCAGAGGGAGACCCCAGATCCCAGCCCCTCGTTATCAGAAAGTTTGGGTTGGTTGTGTTTTTGTTTAATAACCCAGGGTAATAAAATGCACCTCTGGAGGGTTTGGCCCAGATAACGGAATGTAAATTGGTGATTAAAGAAAAAAAAAAAGAGTTTTGAATTTAGCTCCCAAACAAAGGACGAGTTAAAGCCCATTGTTCCCATCAGCAGTTACCTTGGCCGTGTCTGCGCCACTGGGACCGGTGCTGCTCCTGCACCTGGGGATGGCTGGGATCGGCTTCCCAGGTGGAATAACCCTGGGATTTGCTGGGGAACTGGGGGGGTTCTGAGGAGCTGGGGTGGGCCACGCATTGGGGGTGGCAGCAGGACCAGAGGTGATGTGATTTTCCAGCAACAGCAAGAGCCAGAGCTTGGGGAAAGGGCTGGGAGGAAGCCTGAAATCTGGGAGCACCCCAATCCCTGAGGTGCTGGCGCTGTGTCCCACTGCCACTGAGCCCACGAGCCTCGGCCGGGGACCAAAATACACAGCCCAGCAGCTTCCTGCCAGCTGTTCTTGGAAAAAATGGAAAAAGGAGTCAACAACAACAACAACAACGCTGGCCCTAGATTGTGTATGTAGTTTAGAAACCGATGGTATGCAAATTAGTTAGCTCCAAAAGCTAATCACTTTGAAAGGTCAGAACTCACATTCATAATCGGACTAAACAAAAAGCTAATTAGAGGCCTTTTGTGTGCCTAAATGAGGCCGGAGAATTCCCCCTGCTCCCAGGGGTGAGCGATGCTCAGGAGGGCTCTCAGCAGGATTATTTCTTCCGCGAGGTATTTACGAGTAAAACCCTCCTGCCCGAATGAATGGAAATAATGATACAGAAGTGGCACCAGACCCGGAGTGTGTATTAGTGTAACATTAAACTGCCATTACAGCCTGAAGCATAAATTTGAGAGGGGCCAGAGCTGGAGGGGGATGCTCGGAGCAGCCGAATCCTGCCACCTCCTCAGGATGCTGCCGGCAGGACGCGTGAAGGACGATGCTCTGTCCCCTGGCAGGGGACACCCAGGAGCCATGTCCCCTCCCCAGCACCCACGGCTGGGGGTGCGTGGGGCCAGCTCAGCTCCACCACGGGTTTGGCCCCTCCGTTCTGCTTCTTCTCCCCCCGCGGGACCCCCAGCCCCGACCCTTCCCCGGCAGCAGCCCCCGCGCTCACCCCGGCCCTCGGCAGCACCCTCGCTCCAGCTGGTCCCGAGCGCTGGGTTCCTGTTGCCAAGATATGGATTTGGTTTTAATAACAGTTAGTGCAAACATTGTAAATTTACTGCTGCTAGAGAGAGTTTTTGAAAACGTCCAACTCTGGCTATAATTTTTCAATCGCACCAGCTGTTTGTGCTCGGCTCGTACCTGACATGCTGCTTTGAAATAGCAATCACTGTATTTATAAGAAGGGAAGGACTCATAAATATGTCAGGAGTGGAATATACAACGCCATATTTCACCATTTTCTATTTTAAAATTGTGAGTTATGGCTACAGAAATGTGGTCCCATTAAAGGTGATATGATGTATTTTGTGTCTTGTTCAGGAGCCCATCCATCACTGAGACAATAAAGAAAACCGCACTTACTTTTTTTCCCTGTCGTCTGTAATTTATGATGCCCAAAAAGCTGTAACCTTTTGGCAGGCTTTGCAGAAACTGCTGCACTGTTAGCAACTAAATAACCTTTTATAAGGTTTTAAATGTGTTGCTACAGTCTCAATGCACTTGCTGTATCGATCCAGAAGATCCTGCAAAAAAAAAAAAAGGGGGAAAGGAACATGATCTATAAGGGGATCGATAACGGCATATAGATTGTTGAAAGATGCTTCTAATGATTTTTGCCAGCCGTCATCTTTCAGTGTGCTGCTCCCCATCTTTTAGGCTTCAGTCTTTGCTGAAATTAATTAACCTTGCTCATCCTGGCAGTGTTGCCAGTGCCCCAGACAGAGGCCGGGAGCACCGCGAGGTGTGTTTTCAGCTGGGGGTTAATGGCAAAGGGTGGGAAGAGCAGGGAGCAGCCCCCCGAAACCTCCTGCTGAGCATCCCCCCACCCAGGGGTGCTGGGGGAAGGTGGGAAGAAACAGGATGCACAGAGTGAGCTCTCCCTCTGCCAGGCTCCCACTGCCCAATATTATTACTATTAATTATTTTCCGTGGCGAGGCACTGGCTCTTCAGCCATGGGACGGAGCCTCCTCCTCTGGGGGTCGGGAGGGATGAAATGCCCCCAAAACCCAACTCCTGCGGCCCCCCCATGCTCCTGCTGGTGGGGGCCAATGGACCTGGGCTGTGGGATTTCACCATTAACCTGGGTTTTAAAAGTGCTGAGTGGAAAGCAATTAGGAGGCAGAAGCCTCGGTGTTCGCAGGGCTATTTAATCAGAAATCAAAGGGCAGGGAGCTGGGGCGGGGGGTGGCTTTGGCAGTGCCCTGCTCCCAGGCAGCTCTGCTTCCCCCCCCGCCCAGATCCCTCGCTCCGTCATTTATGTTTTCCCCCCAAAGCAGCCACCAAATCATTATTAACGTTATAAATAAAATGAGAGGGCAAGTTATTAAATGTAAAATATGTGGAGTCCTCCTCGAACTCGCTGCGCAGTTCATAAATATGATGGCTTAATTTCATCTGTAATCCAAACGGCTGATGAAGCATTACACAGCTCTCTGTTAATTGAAGTTGTTAACAAAGCTGAGGAGAGAGATTATTATGTATAGACTTTTATCCTTCAGGGGTATCATCATAACAGATCATAAATGGAAATGAATTCCTCGCTCCCACGTGCCATCGTGGGATCCCTGCACGACGTTTCCTGCCAGGCGGGTGGCCACGGGGACAGGGGACAGGATGGGTCCCCCCAAAAAGAGTCCTCCAACCCCCACCCCCCACCTTCGGGATGAGCTTCCCGGGGTCCAGCCACCAGTTTGCAAAGCCCCTTGGAAGCCTTCAGCTGCCGTGTGTGACCATTGCCATCGTGCAGGGCACGCGATGCACCAGGGAAGATGGAAAATCCATTCCCTGGGCCGATGGGAAGGGCCCACGTGCAGGAGGATCCTCCCAAATTGGGCTATTTGGGGCCAGATGACTTACTGCAGGGCAGGAGGCGAGGTTTCCGTGTGGGCACCCCGGGCTCTCTCTCTCTTTGTGGGCTCCACAGACCAAGGGTCGTTGCCATCTCAGTCTCTCTGTGTTTTCAGCTTAAAGCACTAATTGCTCGGCGTCTGGTGGGCGATGGGGTGTTTCTGTTACAGAGAGGTGGCCGCCTGGTGATAGGAGTTTTATGGGAGGAGAATACCCCTTCCCACAGCTTTCTCTGGTCTCTCCCTACACCCTGCCCCTGCTGACCCCCGGGAGATGCTCCCCCAGCGAGTCCCCGTGTCCCCCCCAGCCCCACGGATTCCCCCCTGCCCCAGCGAGGCCAGAGTTCTCCAGCGCCGCAGCCCCCGTTCCTGGGCTGTGCTGCTTCCAGGTGGAGTTATGAAAACACACAATGCCGTTTCCTTCTCCTGGATCCCACCGGCTTTTTCCATCCAGCACGTTATCCAGGAAATTCTCCTCCATACCTTTGAGGAGTTACGGCGATTATCTGGAACGCGTTACTTGCACACAGCAAATGCAAATTAATGTAGTCTTCACATTTCGCCGTGGCAATAAAGGGGAATGTTGACATCAGCCTGAAAGTAGAATTAACTTTTGCATTATGTGGTGTGAGAGCGAGGTGTTGAAACCTGTGTCCGAGACTTTCCAAGTCACAGTAAAGAACTGTTCTGGCAGCGCCGCAAAAAGCCACGGCAGCCTTTCCAGGAGGCAGAGGTAAGCTGAGTGCTCGCTCTGTTCCAGCCGGGATTATTGCTTCTGCTGGGCTTTCAAAACCCTGCCATTTTGTCTCGTTACCTCTAATGCGCTCCTTGCTTTATTGCAAGCTCATCTCCTTAAGAAGGGAGAGTTACGGCGCTGTCAGGCTCTGCTACTCTCCCATAAAGAGCCCGCTGCCTTCCCAGCAGCACCGGCCTCCCCTCCCCACCATAATCCCCCCCCCCCCAAAACAGACAGCCCTCCTTTCAGCGCTGCCCCCGGGAACCCTTGGAACCAGAGCGGGGAAGGGCTGGTGGGACCCATCCCCATCTTTCCCTGGGCCCTGCCAGCCCCTTTGCACCCACAGCCCCACCACCTCGGTGTTAACACCTTGTTCCACGGGGACGTGACCGGAGACCCTTAAATCAGGCGCCCGAGGCTCGATAGGAAGGGACATGGCAAAGAGCTGTATCCATCCCTCCTGTGGCTCAACAGGCATCTCCGTGCTCCCAAACCCACCCCCCACAACCCCCCAGCCAGCACAAAACCCAGCGTGGACCCTCTGTCGCCATCCCAGCTTCATGCCCCCCCTGAAACCCCTTCCTGCTCAGGGGGACCATGGGTGCTCCGGGGCCTGGCATGGATGGGATGAGGAGCCCGGGCACGGCCGTTGGGTGATTTCCTTCTAAAAATGGGTCAGCTGTGATTTTCTGCCACTGGCCCTGCTGGGGCGAGGGAGAGAGGGCAGGCAATGGGCAGAGGGGGCCGGGGAGGTGCCAGGGGTGGGAGCAGGGGCTGCGGAAGCCACACAGAGTGAGAGCGAGACCCCGCGCTGGGTCAAGTGGGCTTCACTCACCCCGGCAATTATATCCTGTCCTGCTCTCCTGGAGATGTGAGCAGAGGGTAAATGAGCCTGCAAAAGGGATTTGAATTAACCCCTTGTCTGCCTCCTCTGTTGGCACCCACGAGGCAGGAGGGTGTTCGCTCAGCACATCCCACCCCAGGGAGCCCCCACCTCCGCCCAGCACCATCCTGCCCCGTCCCACACGGTCTGACAGGTCCCTCACATCCATCTGCTCCACCACCTTCCACACTGAGCGTGGCAGGGCCTGCTTTTGTCTTAAAGCCATAGAATCATGGAATGATTGGGGTTGGACAGAGCCTTTTTAAGGCCATCCAGTCCAACCCCCTGCCATGAACAGGGAGATCCTTAACTCGGGTTGCTCAGAGCCCTGTCCAGCTGGATTTGGGATGGGGCATCCACCACTTCTCTGGGTGGCCTGGGCCAGGGGCTCACCACCCTCAGGGTAAAAGATTTTGTCTAAATCTTCCCTCTTTTAGCTTAAAGCCCTTCCCCCTCGCAGGCAGGGCTTTGCTCCAGTGGCTGCCTGCAGGATCGGGGGACGGAGGGAAGGGGCTTGGGCAAGGACCCCCGTCCGTGTCTGGGTGCCCGGGACCAGGAGCCAGCAGCAACCCCAGCTTGGAAACCACCTTCTTCCTTAAAAAGTGAGTTTATTCAGCACAGGGTGTACAAAACAGGTCGTTCTGCTCAGACCCTGGGGAAGGAGTGGTAACAGGCGGCTGAAGGGGCTCAGCCGCGAGACTCGGACCACCGGGATGGGGAGTTTTCAGGCCGTGCACCCCAGCATCCTGGCCCGGGGTGGGAGAGATGTGGGGGCGGCTCCGTCCACCCTGGGGGGCTCGTTGCAGCCCTTTGAGGGGGCAGCACCCCCCTGCCTGGCTGGGCAGGCAGCGCTCCAGGACAATTTGGGCTGAGCGGGCTGTGAATGCGGAAGAAGGGAAAACAAATGATGCCAGCAGCAAGTGAAGGAAGTGCAGGAGCATTATGTAAAATATTAAATTTAATGCTATTCCATTTTCCATCTCAGTTATTAAATTAACTGAGAACTATGCTTGCACTTAAAAGATTCCTGTCATATTTTATGCACACGATGATCTCAGAGTAATTCGTGTTAGAAATATGTCATGTTAAATTACAGATACCAATAAACCTTACTTAAACTCGGCATTGATCATGTGTGGGAGATAAACTCCGCAGGGCCAGATCCCCTGGTCGTGCACCCCCGGCACTTCTCCCTGCACAAAACCCACCCGTCGAGGGGCAGCGAGTGCCAGCAGGGGGTCTCTCTCCCCCTTCCCCACCAGCACCAGCATCTCCTACCCCAATGCTTATCCACCGGGGCGAGTGGGTGTCGCTTGACGTGCGTGGGAGAGGGGAGGGCGCCGGGCAGGGGTGTGGGGTGACAGCTCTCCGGGGGGAGGTGACACCCCTTATCGGCAAGAGACTCGGTGTCGCCGTAGGGAGCGTGGCACGGCGGAGAGTCTGTCTCCTATTTGGTGTCACCTCTGCTCACGCCGGCCCCGCTTTCCAGCTCCCCCCCTCCCGGTGTGGGTGGGTGCATGGGGGCCATGGATCTGCTGGGCCATGTAAAACCTGCTCCTCCTCCTGAAATGAGCTGCTTTCAGGGGCTCCGGGGCTGTACCCACACACAGGACACCCCGATTCCAGCCTGGTGGGGCTGCAGCAACCCCAGGAGCTGGGGGCAGGGAGTGCCCCCCCCCTTCTTACCCCTGCTGCAAACGGGGAAACTGAGGCAGGGAGGGCAGCTGCCCCAGCGGCACCCCACATATCTGCTGCCCACCCAGGGGTGCCCCCCAAAGCCCAGCCCATCGCTGTAGGGTGAGTTGCCCAAGAGCCAGAGGGAAAGCGGGCATTAACCCGCGGGCCACAGCATGGTGCCCAGCTGGCCACGCTTGCCATGGGGCTCCCATAGCCCTCGGAGCCAGCATCCATCCTCGGCACAGGCAGGGCAGCCCCAGCCGACAGCCCGGTGCCGTGAGAGCGAGCCAAAGCTGCGTGACGAGGCGCCGGGCTCCGCGGGAGAGGGAAAAGGCTAATAATAGACCTGGGCAGAAAAGGGGAGAAAGATCCCTCCTGGCCCAGTGTCCGACCTCCCCACGCCAGCTGCCCGGGGACTCTCTGCTGGTCCAGGACGAGCAGACAGACCCCTCCACCTTTGCCTCCGTCCAGGCAAACCCAGGAGGAGGGGACATCAGAGCCCTAAGTGGGACAGGGACACCGAGCTCCTTCCCAGAACCCGATCTGCAGCTCCCCCCGCTCCCCGGCCCTGCCCTCATGTGATCCAAGATTTCGCTTTTCCCTTTCTCCGACCAGCTCCTGCCTCTGTGGGGGAATCACACGCTGCCCCGAGGCTGCTCCCGCCGCAGCAACAGGGGCTTTTCAAGAAAGTTTGGCTTCTGCTTTCCCTTGAATAGAGCGGCTTGTTCTCGGGAGCCAACGGCCCCAGCTGCTTTCCATCCCTTCCCGGGCTCCAGCACCCTCCTCCCCACAGCCCGGCCGCTCACTCTGAGACCCCAGTTGCTCCCCAGTTGCCTTCACCTTGAGTGACTCGATGGGACAATGCCCGAAGTCCCTGGGGACTGGGCTAATCTGGACCCAAAGGCTCAGGGGAACACCCCAGAGCGGGGCAGAGAAGGGAGCTGTGATTTGAACCCGCTTCCTCAAACTTCCCATCGGGGTGTATCATCTCCCCTGAATATTTCACAAAATGCCTGACCCACTTGGGGTGTTTTTTCCTTCTCTTTTCCAGCCCGTTCGGTGGCTGATGGTTCCAAGGACCCGTTGGCTCCTTTGGCCAAGAGCCTCCCCAAGGTCAATCCCTGGGGACAGGACAAGGGGTAACGGTTTTAAGTTGGAAGAGGGGAGATGGAGCTGAGATGAGGGAAGAACTGGAGCTGAGTTGGGAAGAACTTGTTTGGTGTGAGGATGGTGAGAGCCTGGCCCAGGTTGCCCCAAGAAGCTGTGGTTGCCCCATCCCTGGAGGGGTTGAAGGCCAGGTTGGAGGGGGCTTGAAACAACCTGGTCTGTGGGAGGTGTCCCTGCCCAGGGCAAGGGGTGGCATTGGGTGCTCTTTAAGGTCCCTTCCAACTCGAACCACTCTATTATTCTGTGATAATTCCTGCCCATGGCCGCAGGCTTAAATGTGACCACTAAGGCCACCACAGCCATCTGCCCTCAACATGGGCTGTGGTGTGACTGTCCCTACCCATAATAACTTCCCCGAGCCACCAAGAGCCATCGTTGGAGCTGCTCCCACCTTGCCTTGGCAGGTGGACGATGCCAAGCACCCACAAACCGAGCATCCCCTGGTGCCAACACAAACCAGTGTTGGCCACGGCCACGTGCCACCACCAAAGTGCCCATCTCAGCAGCCGTGACCTGGCAGAGCTCAGCTCCGGGGGGGAACCCAGCCCCACGCTGGTTACCCCACGTCTGCCAGGGCCCGGGGTACCCCTCGCCGCAGCCGCCAGGGAGTAATTGGGTGCAGCAGCACATGCTGAGGGGCTGCTTTAATCCTGCTCCAGGTGGCTGCAATCCAGTGCAGGATTTACAGTGCCCTGACCCTGAGCTGTCAAGAAGGAACAGCCAGATTAATGGGGTGGGCGGGTTCGTGCAATAATCGTTTGTTTGATGTGACAAGCCTGATAGGCGTTGATTTACTTACAGACTGATAGGCTTTTAATTGAGCACCTCCATCCCAGTCACATCAAAGGCAGAGGTTGACAAGGGGCCCCTTTTACCAAAAGCTCCCAGTGACTGACAGATCCTGGATGCTAATTCTCCTGGGGAGGGGGTTCCCTCTTTTTCTCTTCTTGTTTTTCTCTTGTGTTTTTTTTCTTGCTTTTTTCTCAGGATTGGCCAGGCCGGGCACAGAGAAAGCCCCTGTTCTTGCAGAAGGGGGTGTCTCTCTGCCCCCTCCCCATCACACTTACCCAGAGTAAACCCTCTGGCAAACCCAAACCCCCCCTGCCCAGCCCAGCCAGGCTTTTGTCCTCCTCTGCGAGGGGCTTTGGGGTCTCCTGCCTGTCCCCGCTGCCAGGCGGCTGTTGGCCACGATGCCCAGGATGCTGCAGGCAGGAGGGCACCCACTTCCCCATAGACTGTCTCCATCATTGTCCCCATCACAGAGGTGGTCCCTGGGGATGCCCTTCCTCCATGTGGGGCTGGTAGGTGCTCCCCCCGCTGCCTGATTGCCCCCAAAACTCAGGTCCTGGGTTGCTCTGGGTAATTTACCTCCCAAAGACGAGGAGGGAGGTCGCTGGTGTGGTGCCACAACAGGTCTGGGGGTCAGGGTGCACCCATGGGCACCAGTGTGGCACCTCACACCCCTCCCCAGAGCCAGCGGGACCCAGCACCCTCTCCCTGTCACATCACACCTTCAACAGGCCCACTGCAGTGTGGACAAGAGCATCCCAGGATGGTCCCAGTGGTGAGTATTTACCATCCCTCAGGTCCCACTCGGGGTGTGGGGCACAAGCCCATCACCAAACCCACCCCGGGGTCCATCTGGGCCAGATCATGGACAAAAGATGGTTTAAATGGGCTGAGAAGGAGGAGGTAGAGCCAATCCACCGCGGGTCTATCAGTGATTCTGTGCCTCGCCTGGCAGATCTCTCCCTGCAGGGACTCACTCACCCACCCAGACAGAGATTTTTTTTGTGAATTTGCCCATGATGGGCAAAGAAAGTCACCAGTGTCTGGGCACACTCGTGTGAGTGTGCACGCAGAGCACGTGTGCACCCATGGGCTTGGAAAAGCCAAGGAAAAAAAACACCCCGAATGGCTCAGACGTTTTGTGAAAGACTTATGGGAGATTATACTCTTAATGGGAAATTTAAGGAAGCGGGTATAAATCACAGCTCTTTTCTCTAACCTGTGGTGTAGCGTTCGCCTGAGCCTTTGGGCTGGATTAGCTCTGTATATTTATGTTTTAAAGTCTGATGTGTTTTTCAGTGTCTAAATATAAATTATTTTTACTGTATCAATGATTAAATATTTTTCTTTGAGATCATAGAGTCCAAAAAAATAAATGTTTCTGAAAAGGCATTCAAAAAATTTAAAAGAAGAAAAAAATCCCTCTGAGAACCCCTTTTGTCATTTGCAACCAATAAAAATGCCTATTGTTATGAAGGGCTCATAAATAATCTGATTTTGGCATGTTTTCATACCATACAGAAAATGAATAAATTAAACTTGATTTACAGCTTTTTTCATTTTTATTAGAGCCGCTCCAAACATTTTATGTAACGTACGTGCCAGATGAGCTGCACCAAATGGTTTGAGGCTCTGGTCCTGATATTATAGAAATTAAGTAGTTTTAATTTGCATAGTTTAATTAGCTAATACTGTCAAAGAAAAAAAAAAGAAAAACAAAGGTAAAAGTGATTTTTTTTTTTGTGGGGGTGTCTGAGGACTAAATGAACCCTCCAAGACACATCCCCCAAAAGCGCTGGAGCCGGTGCCAGCCGTGTGAAACACCTGTGTCCCCCAGCACTTTTGGGGGGGTTTGGAGCCCCAGGGCCCCTCCCCACCGCTCCCACGGGGAGGGGACACCCTCCCAGGGCACAGATGGGGAAACTGATGCACGTGAGCTCCGTGCAGCTCCCTGCAGCACCATGATGTGCAATAAGAATGATTTATTGGGGAGAACACCCCAAAGCGTCCTTCTCACAGCCCAGCCTTGGAAAGCCCATCCCTCTGCCCACGTCGGCAGAAAACTTAGAGATTAACAGGCCAAAAAAAAAAAAAAAAAAAAGAGAGAAAAAATGAAAAAGGCCTTAAGTAAAGGCTCCATGACCCAACACCAGCCCCGCTGCCTGTTCTCATCCACTGCCCGGCCCTGGGAGGAGGAGAGCAGAGCTTTGCTCCCCTCTGAGGCTCTTTGATAAGTGTGGGATGTTCTCCTCCTCCCCCCCTGCCCCCCCCTGCACAATTTATCCCGGAGAATTTCACACCAGGAAACAGCTTCATTACATCAACAACAGGAAGACCCCACTGATTTGTCACACAGAAACCCAGCTGTTAGTCACACATCAAGGGAATAGGGGAGGGAGGAAAAAAATAAAAAAACCCAACCCCTCACCTTTTTTTTTTTGATTTTTTAATGTTCACGCTGTTCTTTAATGCTAATGGCTCTGCAGAGGGAGGCGAGCTGCCCGGCTATTCAATAAGTAACCATCACCCAGCGAGTATCAGTTAATATCCAAGTGTCTTCCTGCTTTTCCTGCTACACGATTGCTTTGGAAAGAAAGATTAATTCCAACTTTAAGAAAGAAAACACTATTTTTATCATTGCCAGAAGTCTATATGGGTTTAAAAAAGAAAAAGCACTCGCTTGTCGTTTTACATCTTGCAATTTTGTCAGTTGTTTTAAAACATGTCTCCTGTAATAAATAAGATCATTTTTATGCACTTGTGCTGCAGCTAAAAGCGAGGCCTGAGCCGGCGCGGCGCTGGGAGAGGTGGGATGGGGAGAGGGGAGCAGGGCTGGGAAAACGCTGACTCGGCACTTTGGCTCCCACCGGGGGTGGCTGGAGGGGCCGTGGCTGCCGCTGCCTCACTCACAGGGCACCTGAGAGGAGAGGATTTACCCGTAAAACAGCAATATCCAGCAAGCACCGACCTGCAAGTGAACACTTGGGCTTTTAAGGAGCATCTGGGATGTTCATCCTGTGGTGATGGCCGGAGCTGCCCCCCTCCCCAAACCCTCCCCACCCCCTGGGCTGGGACATTCATGACCCAGCAAATGTCCCCTTGCTCTGCTCCCCACATCCCGAGCAGCCCCTCTTTTGCCAGGCAAGGAACGTTTTCCTGATTTCCCTTAAAGTGCATCCAGCAGCAATCACCAATCACCGAGGTTGGAAGGGACTTTTACAGATCATCTAGTCCAACCAATGTAAAAAAAACCCACAAAGGAACAAAAAAACCCCCACACAAACCCCAAACCACACCCAAAACAACCCCAACCCATCACTAATCTATATCACTGAGCACCATGTCAGCTCGTCTCTTGAACACCTTCAGGGATGGGGCCTCAACCCCCTCCCTGGGCAGCCCATTCCAAGGTCTGACAACCCTTTCA